>JAEANM010013617.1:0-13747 GCA_017656035.1 Myanophis thanlyinensis | reverse complement strand
AAATAGAGCTGCCTAATGAAGTACAGTACCGAGCTGGCAGAGGGATTTCTGATGGGAACACGGCTGCCAATTCCAAACGGCAGCCTTGGAAAGGGTAAAGAAGGAAGCGTTGGAGTCTTTAGCGAAAGTGGAACAGCACAACAGCCCTTGTTGAAGCTGCTTCTGACTTCACATCAGAGGAGAGGACAGCACTTGGATGTGATTACTCTGACATTTTAAGCAGACCCTGGAAATGTACTATTATGGGTCACCACCACCCCCTCCTCAATCCCCACCCTATATTTCTTCTTTCTATTTGTTCAGAAAGGAAGCTGATCACAGAAGGTAATGAAATGGTCGTAAATTCACATTTCAAAGGTCATTTGAGTTCAAAGCCTGAAGATGGAGTATGGCAAATTCTTTAGGCATAAGGAAAAGTAGTGGGAGGGAGAAGGGGTGGTGGTGGGGGAAGTCATTCAGCCTAGTGACTGATTTCACTACACAATGATATTTGCCATTTAGTTCATAATAGCTATTACCAACTCCACTTTCATTATTTTTCCATTGCTTAGGGTTCATACATAGGTACTGAGGGAGGGGGAATAACACCTTGACAGTATTAAATGAAGCAGTCACCATTAACTAAATGTTGGGCAACTGGAAGACTCTTCTTTATTGACCATATATGTGTTCAATATCTAGAGCCATATAATCACACAAATCTGACAAATTTCCATTGGTCTCAAGGTGCTCTGCAGCTGAGGGAGGCGCCCTACCCCCCCCCCCCCCCAATACACACACACCACCAATTTCTTCATAGTTCAGGCTGTGAGACATTCATAGATCTAGCCTTTTATTAGCCCTTTGGACCCTTTAATAATGGGTGTGCTGACACAAACTAGCAGCATCTATAAAATAGCACACAGGCATTTCTAATCACCAATGTGTCTAATAATCCATGTTATATGTTTCCGTTGTGTTATCATTCGGCAGGCTTGCCCTAGACTGAAAGGTGTTTGAGGCCAAGAGCAATTTCAGATCCCCTACTCAGATTGGTTCAATGTTTCAAACATAGACAGACACACAAACACAAATGCACACAAAGACAAACTGGTACCCCCTCTCACAAACTAGATGCATGGTTAGCATAGAGTAGACCCTTTGTAATTTTAACCCCTCACTTTTCAGTAAATTGGGCTGCCACCAAATATTATCTGAATGCAGATTGGAAAATGGCATCTGGCAGGTTTGTTGTGTTTGTTGTAATGAATAATAAACTGTACAACTTTTGTCTTTGTCTTTTGATGTCAATAAGTTGCCAAAACCTGTACAAGGGGGTTAGGCTGGAGGATGTTACTTAGTTGGTGGCATTGGAACTCCTTTCCCTCTATGATGCTGCCTCTATCCAAGTTGCTGATTTTATTTACTGTGAGCAAGGACACACCCAACCTCTGTTTAATTAGACAGGTAGCCTGGGGCAGGATGTTCTAACAGGCAAGATTTGTTCCACCCTAATGGTATTGTGATGTGCCACTCCTTTACTTTCTTCTAGATGAATCAGGGGTGGCTAACCTTTCTGCTTGAGGATCATATTCCCATGGCAGTAATTGCTTTGGGGCACAGAGAATGGTGGGCTGAGCTAAAGCAAAGGGCAAGTGGGGCTGGTGCCCAAAAGTTATGGGTGGGACCAGATACCCATTTGTTTCTGTTTCTGACACTCCTTTTTTCCTCTTCCTATTCTTTGTATCTTCCACCACATGCAGGATAGAGGTGCAGAAGACAATTGCTTTCATCATCCCAGAAAAAGTCAATGTAAAGGGAAAAACATCTGAGACACACCCATCCCCATCATGGAGGGATCTGTGAAACTAAAAGCCTTCTTCGTCCTATAATGGCTACTATTATTTGGCCTAGGCCCTAGTGTTTACAGAGATTACATTCTCACCTGAGATTTTATGCAATGTCCAACTGAGATCACAGGAATCTTGTGGAAACAGCAAATGTTCTGTGAGTGTTTACAGATTTGGGGAGGTACCTGGGTCATTGTATTAATTGTATGCCATAACCAGTTGATGACATTTTGGAAAATATAGCAAAAGTAAAGTTCCAAAGAAGTTATGTTGGAAACATAAAGTTGTATTCCCTGATTCAACCTGTCATATGTAAAAGATGCAATCAGTAGAAATATCTAAAAAGAAGATATGAAAATGTGAAAAACCTGAAATGACATAGGGTTAATTTGTTCACAGCAAGTTATACCTTTGTAATCATGTACTATTATGGTCTAATATTTTTTCATGGAATGGTGGAATTATTTTTGATAGAATATTTTTAATGCATTCAGATAAAATGGATGGCTAAAACAAGGAAGAACCATTGTTCATTAAATACATTTTCTTTAAAGTAGACTTCATCAGCCTACCAGCAGTCAACTTGGGACACATTGAAATACAGTTCTCCAATTCCCCAGCCAATGGTAGGATAATGATAATAACTCTAGTTCAACGATCTGGAGGGAGCACGAAGTTAGGAAAGCTTACTTTAAATGCTTAATGTTAACTAGATATTTTATACACTGGCTTTGAGATGGCTGTAATTGTTTGGTTTGCATGGCACCAAGATATTCAAGTGTATATTCATCCATCAAACTCAATAGTGCCCAGATGAATATTATTGTGGTGGATGTTTCTGTCACTTTTCCCTTGATGGATTTTTGGCATATAAATATATTCATGAACAAGCAGTTCATGTTTTGTAGACTTTCAAACCTTTAAATTCTTCTATATGGTTCAATCAGCTTGCATGCTAGGGTTTCTTTTGTTTTGAATTCAACTTTTTCTCCAAGAAGCTCAAGAAAGATTACATTCTTCTCCTACCTTTCCTACCTCCAATTAATGAACCATTAATTGATCTGGCCCTCCTAACATGTATTTTTAAATTGGGCACTCTCTCAAAGGGGCTAAAGGAAGCTTATGTAGATTTTCCATAATTTCACTCCATTTTATCTTTTAGAATAATTCTAGAGTAGATTATGCTAAAAACCAATGACTGGTCCAAAGTTGTTTATCATGTCATACTTTATTAGCCGATTCTCTACTTAAAGGAAAGTAAAATTCCTATCTACAACATTTGAAATACTTAGCATTCTGAGCACAGAAGTTCCAGAGTAGGAGCAAATCTTCCTTACTAAGAGATTTCAAAATAGAATGGCTGACAAGCGTGTGTGTTATAGATTAGAAGCATGGACTCATACTTGTAATATTAAATACAGTCTTTTTGCATGCTTTAACAGCAGTGTTTTCTATCCTTAAATTTCAAGTAGAAACTCAACAGCATAACTGGATGGCAACTGCTCAGTTCACATAAAAGATTTACAACCTCCCCAAGTCTGTCTTTCTTTTCATTTTCTCCATCTGCACAGTAGAACAATGACAGGATTTTTTTCCCTTTGTAAAGGCCATCCAGGCCTTCACATTTAAATAAAAGCTCCTTGCACGATTGCTGGATATTCTCATCCAAAAATACCCCCTTGGCTTTCATCCTAGACACACAAGCACCCAGTCACCAGACTTTCAACTGTTGTGAGGACCGTATTGTTATTCTCATAATTTGAGAACCTACTTGTCATCAGTTCCCCAGTATTTAATTTTTCATAGCGTTCTTAGAACCTTTCACATATTTGTTTTGATTTGTTCAATATTGATCCTTTCTCTGACTTTCAGCGAGCTATCACCTTCCCCGGCTGTTCAAAATAAACTGCCAAGCCAGCAGTTTGCAATTTTGTCATAATACATGTGTTTAGATATCTGAGTTGCTGTTACAAAGCTTTTGGATCTCACAAATGTCACACTTGCTTTTTTTTTAATTCACATTTGATTTATGCGATGCAATGACTGTGGAAGATAAGGATCTTCCCTAGTGGAAATGTAATCCTTCCTTACTACTGTTCAATATTGTGCTGATTGAAACATCAAATGTTGCCTTATTTGGGCAAAAGGTAAAGAGAGTAAGAGTGGGACTGCATTACATGGATCATGTTGAAAGATATTCTGTGGTTTATATACAAAGTTATCAATTAGTTCTTATTTTTATTTCTTTAGAAGTATACGTATATACATAAGTGCGGCTGAATGTGTATGCATACATATCTAGACTTTCCTACATGGCTGCTCTACTCAGCTGCTTGTATCCTTTCTCAGAGGCCAGTGATTACTTTGAACCAGTCATGGGAGTATATGTATAGTAACAGCCTTCCTCATCCTAGTAACATCCAAAGTTGTCACAAGTCTTAACTAATTAGAAGGCCTAAGTCATCTTCTTACACCACTGCAAGCACACCTCACTCACCATTTCCAAACCTCTGCATCAATCATGAGGTAACTCACAACTCTAATATTGATGTGTATTGGAGAGTTTTATATGAGTTCCTGTCATTCTCTGGTTCAAAGTCACCAGTACACTGAGAGAAAGGATACAAGCAGTGGAGATGGAGTAACCACATAGGAAAGTCTTGATATAGGGATCTGTGAGATTCCTAGAAGCACAGTTTATTATTTGTCCTGGCATATAAGGAAAGCATGAACTATGGGTTTGGACACTGACTAGACAAAGCTACTAAATGTTTTCCAAGAGACCATCTACACACTAACAAGTCCCTCCAATCACATCCTTTCAGCCTTTATAAAGAAAGAGATCATACTATATTAATCTATGCAGAATAATTATCTTGTGCGTTATTTTGCCCATTCTCTTACTATTTGCTTTCAGGGGAATATAAGCATTTGTGAAATTCTCATAGATGATCTGTGATATGCTTTTAGTTATCAGTTTCTAGGAGGATTCATTCTTTCCATGAAGAAGTAGGGATGGCATTGCAGTGGAGATCATTGGCTAGACAATGATTGTATTCACAAAGATGGAAAGATTTAGCACTACCTCAGTAGAGGAATGATTGGTAAAGATAATGGAATATTCTAAGATGGCTAACCTTACTTCATTTATCACAGAAAAGACAATAGCTATACTTATTTCTGATTCGACACACCTTATGAACCTTTTTGTATGAAATAGAAAAAAATGAACTTACCATTTATGATTTTGAAGATTTGAAGATTTTCCTTTTTTCCCAAAAAATATTATTTAAAAAACCCCAAAGGAATTGTTTATGAAAGCAATACCCTCCATTTGTCTATATTTCAGATTTATTATTATGGCCCATCTCTTATCTTCTATACAAGCCTTTTGTTTTATAATATAAATACTAGGTTACTAATGTGCACTGCTTTTTTAATCATGTTCAGTTCTCAGGTTACAGCATGGTTTGAGAACCTGATAGTACCACATGGCCAGCTTATAATTTGAATTACCACTGTATTTATGTTAAGATGCTTATTTTCAAGTCAATATTTTCAAAGATCACTATTGGGATGTCTCCTGTCTTAAGCTTTCTTCTCTATAATAAAATAATATTGGCTGAAAATATTCAATATTTAGCTGAAAATATCTGAACTGTAACTGCATTCAAAACAAACAAATAGATTAATACCTCTTTGCTGCCATCAAAGGGCTATCTGGAGTTTTGCATCTCAGATTTGATGGCTCCATATCTGGAGCATATCAGATCCCAAATTTCCAAAAATCTGTCCCATGTATTATTTGCTAGGCTTTCTCACTTTCCTAAAATATTATCCTTGCATCCAGGGTTGGGCAGGGATGGGAGACCTACAATAAATGTATGCACCTGAAATGCTACCTATTTATTGTGCTCACCTATATCAAACAACGACATTAAATGACTTCTTTAATCTAGTATCGAATCTAGCCACCTAACAAACCTCCAGCTTTTATATCTAAAATAGATATGAGTGTATCTTTTCTATAATAGAAACAGTCCTTTATTTCTGAAAGATAGCCTTTATGTTTATTTAATTAAATTATTTATTTTTTTGGTTTTACTCTTGAATTTTCTTTTGTAAAGTAGTTATATTTTTTTAATTCTTATGAACCTTTTAGATTTGCCTCTTTCTCAGATTTGTCCTTTATTTTTCCCAAGAAAATGATTACTGAATACAAAAATTACTGCATTGAATTAATATATATTAAGATAATTACAGTACATAAACTGCATAATGTTACATCCAGAATTGCTTTGTATAATCTGGTCTTTATCAAACTTTGAACAATGGAGGGCAGACCTAACCCTATTTTTATTCAGAGGTGAGTAGCCACTTCATCTAGCAGATGTGGTAAAGTACAGTACAGTAGTAAAGTACTGGAGGTTGGAGTTGTATACGCTTTGCCATTTGTGCTGAGCCTGTTTCTGGCAGATGTGAAGGAAAATTCTCTGTCATACCAGTACTGATGGTGGCTTTGTTGTACATTTTTTTAAATCACAGGAAGTAGTATTTTGGGCTAGTCTTGCTCTAGAGCACAGGTGTCAAGCTCACTGATCACATTGCCATCACATGACATTTTGTGATGTTTTTCCCATTTGTGAAGCTGAGGTGGCCGTGGCCTGTGTGGGATGCATCTGACCCATGGGCCACCAGTTTGACATCCATGCTCTAAAGCAAGGACAAACAGCTTGTAAAAGTCCATGTACTGAACATCTTTGCTGAAACCAAGATGCCTAACTTTATGAATACCTACTCAAAAGTAGAGCTTGTAACAAAAAGGTCTGTTCCCAAGTAATCATTTCCAAGTGTCAATAAGTGAATGGTCTTAAATTGTCTAATTTATCCTGTTTCTCTATGCTGAAAATTTCTCTTGTAAGTTAAAGAATGGTATTTCATTGATCAGTTTATCCTTTGTTTACTGAACAGAACACAAAGATGGAAAAAAACCTAATAAAAGGGCCATCTTCTTAGATTAAGGACAGAGATATTCCAATCTGTGAATTTTATGTATCCATGAATGTCTTCAATCAATCAATCAATTGATCAATCAATCAAGGTGGGGGTCAGACATAGGGTTCTTATATCAGGTTCTACTCAGCCACATGCAATCAATTCTTCATAACATCCTCTTCTTTTGAAAAATGCAGCTATGGAGACTAATATCTGCAGCAGAAAGCAAGCTGAAGGTTGAACTCCTTAACTCTTGTAGATCGATGTTCTCACAGCCCAGGCAGTTCTACATTTAGCCAGTTAGGACCATTTGTCTATTTCTGCTTGCTAGAAGAACTAGAGGCAGATTTCAAACAGTAAAGAACCTTCCCCTCTCTACACATAGATGCAGAATGGTCAATTATATCCAACCATGGCCACAATATTATATTTTATTTTTATACACAGCTATTAAAAGTGCCCCTCAAGTCCTGCTGTACTGCCTTATTGTGGCAGGGAGTGTTCTTGGGAAAGATAAGAAAGGAAAAGCCAACAGTATGCGCCAAGCAAATATTTACCCCAGCAGGATCAATGAAGACATGCAGGTCATCCCAGCTGCCCAGCTAAGGCAGGGAGGCACCTATAATGGGCAGAAGAGATATCAGAAGGTGCTGGAGGCAAATAATCACCTTACTTACAATGGCAAAGGCATAATTTCATACTGTATAGGAGAAGACAGCAGTAAACCACTCCTGGATTTTAACAAGAAAATCACATAGATAGACAATATAAAGTGATTGATGATGTGGTGCTGGATGATGGCCCCTCAGGTTGGATGGCACTCAACTTGCTACTGAGGAACAGCTGAGGATCTTTCTGAGTACTAATTGTGTTTATGACATGGCTAGATTAAAGCCTTCAGGATATCTAGCTGTGATATTGCTATGTAGAAAAAGAAAATCCAAAGCTGAAAAAACAGAATTACAGTTGGGCACAGGGAATGAAAGAAGAATGAACTCAGGAAAGCTCAATACAATGAAATAAGATATGAATCAACTACACATTGACATTTTAGGCATAAATGTATGGAAATGGATTGGAATTTGTCAGGAATAATCAGAATGTCTTACAGTTTACTAGTCACAACATGATAAATAAAGAAGGAATTGTGTTGCTTTCATGGTTAGTGAAGTTTTAATAATAGTACTTGGCTACAATGCAATCAATGACCAAATAATATAAATTAGAATTTACGGACAAGTTTTTAATATGACAATTATACAGTTTAACAGAATAACAAGAGTTGGAAGGGACCTTGGAGGTCTTCTCATCCAACATTTATGCTCCAGTCACTGAGGCAGAGAAAGAGGAGGTTGATGGATTTTATGGTGAAGTTGTAATTGTCAGAACATGCAAACAAGATATATTGCTTCTGGTTGAAAAACTACAATGTCAAATTTGGAAATATCAAGAAGGAAAACATAATTGCACTGTATAGCTTAGGAAACTGAAATTAAGAGCTCATGACTACATAACCACAATTTTCAAGGAGAACATCAGGAACTGCTTTGAGTTCCTGAAACTCATTGATTGAGAACCAGAGAAATTATGGAATGAAATCAAAGAACTTTTGAAAGACACATGTGAAAAGAGACTGCCAAAGACTAAAAAAAAAAAATCAAAAATAGCCAACTGGGTATCAGAACAACAGTGGAAATTGCCAAAAATAGAAGAGAAACCAAAGCCAAGGAAGACAAAGGCTTTAAAAAAGAATCTAATAAAGAATCTAAGATGGTTATTAGAAGAGACAAGGAGCAGTTTTATAACCTCTGCAGACATCAAAGATAGAAACAGACATGAAAAAACCAAAAATGGTACTCCAAACTCATAAGAAGATTCCTGCCTCAAATTAAATGATATCAATGGACAGATAATAACTGATTCCAAAAGATCAAAAAAAGAGGGAAGAATAAAATTCTGTATAATACAGGTGCATCATCTGATAAAAGATATCATCTATTAACATCTAGTAATACTGTAGAAGTTAATAGCAATGTATTAATATCTCTAAAAGTAGAAGACCAAGTTATGTCAACACTCTGGTCATAACCAAATCATAAAGCTACAGTAATTGATGGAATAGCTACCGAAATAAGGCAAGCAACAGAAGAAGAATCTGTAAAATTATGCCACGCTGTGCCAGCAAATCTGGAGAACAACAGAGTCACCAACAGATTGGAAGAGTTTAGTCTACAAACCAGAACCAGAGAAAGGAAATTTAACAGTGTACACAAATTATCATATAAAAATCTTTAATTTAACATGCTGCATCATCCAATGCAGATTAGAACCCATATAAAACAGGAAGTGCCAGATGTTCATGTTGGATTTAGAAAAGACTGAGGAATACAAAAACATTACTGCTGATGCAGACTGCATACTGTAACTGAAAAAAAACCCAAAGGCAAAAAAGAGACAGAAGACAATATATGACTATAAGAAGATTTTCAATTTTCTTAGTTTGTGGATTATACTTCAAAAATGGGAATCTCAGAACATCTCATTGTCCTCATGAAAACCCTATACACAGATCAGAATATTTCTTGCAGTCATCTGCTCATTAGTACTCTTTCTGAGAGTCATTGAGGCCACTTGGAGATTTATCTGTGAATCACCTTACTTACATGGAAAATGTTCTATGTTTGCACTATTCAGCTGACCCTGAGGGTACAGAACACAAACACTAATATTATAAGGAAAGCACCACAATTGTCCTTTTCCTGGAATTGTGTCACAATAATTCAGTGGAATTTCTACTCAAAAGGACACATGATAATCCTAGACCTGTCAATTCAGAAATAAATCCTACCAGGTCTGCGCTTAGTGCTGCTATAGACAGTTTGACATCAGTTTGTCCAAAGATTTCACAACTTTTTGAACCCTCTGTCATTTGTCCTACTCTGAGTCCAGCAAGCTTGTTGGAGAGACTTTTCAGTATAAATGTCTCCTGAGAAACGTTCCATGGGGAAATTGCCAACCTGGGACAGCTGCTGTCGAGTGCCTGCTGTCCCTTCCTGCCACTCCCCCTTCTTCAATGCAAGTGAAAGAACGCTAAAAGACTAAGACTGCTGGGGCAAAGCCAACAAGAGCTAAAGATCTTGCAGCTGGTTGCACCACCTGGGCCTTGGGCCATGCCATAAGTGGAAGACAGAAAAGATGGATAATTTCACACTCAGGGACACAGCGTTAGAGAGGTGGCTGTGAATCACTCTGCACTCTCTTCAAGGACCTTGTGCTGGGCTGTGGAAGGGATCCACCAATGAACGGAGAGAGAGCAGTCTTCTCACTGCCAAGACAAATCTGTATTGCGATAAAGGGTCAGATGCTTTCTTTTTTAAAGAGATGTTTTTTTCATTGTAAGTGGCCAATTCAAAACAGCTTACAAAATTTCCTTTTCAGTTACATAAGAAGCCACTAATTTTCTATTTTTTATATTTCACTATGACATAGTTTAAATATGATTCTTTTTAATGGCTGAAATGGGATGGTTCTTTTTTTCTTAGATGAAGGAGCTTTTCTTGGATCCACTGATTAATGCAATGCAATTGCACCTATTTTATTCCCTGACAATGAAGTGAATTTGGGTGGGTTTAATCTAATATGTCGGTTGGCTGAAGTATTTGCGCTAGAATGTGCTATACAGTTTTAAACATGCTATTCCTTTGTTTCATTTTAATTCTCATTAAAATCATTAAAATTCTGAGAATTTTAATTTTCAATGTCATCTATTCCTAGAGAGCGATGACATATCTAATGTGAGTGCAACATGCTGTTGATATAGAGTCAGAATCAAATGTCATAAGTCTAAATATTTAAGCAATAAGACATGACAGCTAGAAAATTTTTTAGCAATGAGAGTTCACTTTAAATGCTGTTATGATGGGGTAATCATTCAAGGACTGGGAATTTTAATCAGCTTTACAGCATCTTTGACTGAAAAAATACATATATTGTGTACTGCCATTTTTACTGTTGTTGATAATGATAAATCCAGTACCTAGAATCTACACAGATTTTCATCATTCCTTCCTAGCTTTTCTTCTATATTAGTTATAAAATAATCACTGATTTGTGTAGCATAACATAAAAAAGGATATAGAAGTCATTTCATGCTGTGATTTTAAAATAGATCACACATTAATATGTAGAAAATTGTGTGCACAAAGAGTTTTAAAAGACCCAATGCCATGCTCAGATGTAGGGATGGTATGCCAAGGAAATTGGAAGATACCATGAGCAATACCTCTCTTTTACAAATTGGCTTCCCTGTGGGAGAATTAGCATCTGACCTTTCCCAAATGCAACACTATCAGATCTGAGCTTTTGAAACCCATATAATCACTAGTGGTCAGCAAAGAATTATATACGTATTTCTCTAATGCCATCAAGTCCTAGGGATTTTTGCAGATTTGCCTTGCCTGATACTATCAACCCAACTAGGTAGACCAGACCAGGAAATCAATTCCATGGGAAGATTAAAACAATTGAAGTTGAGATTCACCATAATTGAATCCTGAAGCATACTGTATCTCCTCCTCCTTTTTATAGCTCAGTGAATTAGAGAGGCATCTATCTGAGTCACTTCTAGATTTATCTCATAGTTCTGGACATGTTTCAGTCCTTTTTGCCTAGCCAATGGTTCCTGAATGTCTCCATCAAGATTATTTTCCTTTACTCTATACATATATTCATTAGTCGAGCTCAGGATTTATAAATATTTTTCCATCGTTCCTCCCTTTAGTGTAATCAATATACATACCTACCTAAAAATCCAAACACCAAAATGAATATAAATGAACAATTAAAAACATCAATGAGATTTTGGGAAAGATGGATTTATTGCGACAGTAACTAAATATTTCTTCATACTTTCTCTGGAATGTGTCTGTACCTCCCAAAGGAAGATACATCTCACGTTTTTTTGGGGGGGCAAGCAACAAATAGTGCGTGCATGAGATCTGATTGAGTGCTGAGGCCAATTTTCAGGCCTAGTACTAAAATGTGAAACTATGAACCACAGAAAATCTGTTGACAAGCCAAGTAGGAGCACATGAGCAGAGAATTCAAACCTATGTAGAAGCATCCTGAGAAAATGTTAAGATATTATATTAAATACTGTAAATCTGGTGAGAAAAGAAGTAAGGTTTGACTATGTTATCACTATTATGATCAATTGGTATAGGATACAAATTATTTTTTTCCAAGTGAAGTCCAGAGAAAGACTACATCATTGGAACATCATCCCTGGTGGTACAATGGTTAAAGTGCAGTATTGCAACCAAACTCTGCCCACAGCATGGAGTTCAGTCCTGATGGGGCTCAAGGTTGACTCAGCTTTCCATCCTTTCAAGTAAAGTGAAAGCCCAGATTGTTGGGAGTTATTTTCTAATAATGCTTCTTCATTGTAAATTGTCCAGAGAGTGCTATTGGATACTGTAAGCTTAAATGCTATTGTATTCATATCTCATTGAATATTTCAACAATTCCAAATCCAGGAACAACAATCAAGTAAGTGGGTTCTGGACTTTGAAGAAATCAGAAGTCAGAGACCCCCAGAAACAAGAAATTATAATATTAAAAAGACTTGTTGACAGTTCTTCTGGTCCCAAGGGAGATAATCATATGCCATCAATGTGTCCTGGGTAGCAACCTATCTCCAGAATGCCAACATGAGATAGCTAGGACAGCGCCCACCACTTTTGGGCACCAGGGACCAGTTTTGTGGAGAAAGGTTTTTTCGTGGACCAAAGGGAGCATGGTTTCGTGTGCTGCCTGCATTCTGTAGATGAAGCTTCACTTGTTTGTGTGGCCCTCTTTCTGATATGCTGCAACCTGTACTGATCCGTGCACTTAGGGTTGGGAACCCCTGAGGCAGATGCAAAGGTTTTTTTTTGTGATCATTGCTGAACACTTTAGAATAAAATATAAATGAAAATATCCTTCCTTCATTTTTCAAGCAATTTAATTCAATTAAAAATAAATAGCACTCTGTGGCTCAGTAGATACAGTGATATTCAATATTGTGCTTAACTTCGCTTCAACTACATTTAACTACAAAGGATCATTGCAGTGATATGGCTAACACCAAATAACTCTTTATATCCCTATGGCATAATTCCTCTACCCCTCATCAAATCCAAGAGCCTGCACTCCATGAATATCAGTTCTGCTACTTTGACCTGCAGAGACTGATGTCTCTACTCCATGTGTCACCTAACATATCTTACACCAGGGTCTAATTTTCTTAGAAGAAAGCTATTGTGGAAAGATTTAAATAATCCAGCATGGACCTTGAACTCTCCTAGCATGCAGAGACCTAGGAAAATAAAAGTAATTTAGGAACTTTGAACAGATCAAATGATAAAACTGTACAATGGAAAACTGGCTTAGAGTGTCTTTCAGTCTATTGCTTATAACTTTCTGGTAATAAGATTGCTCTTCTGCTACATCAAGTTCAGAGAAGCAGAAGCAGTGGAAGACAAACAATAACAGAAGGAACACAACAGAGACTATCACCTAGTTATAATCTCAAAATTGTGTGTTTAATGAAGACATTATGTGTTGGAGTAAAAAATTTTGTTCTGGCAATTATTTTTATTATTTTTGTTTTGTTAGCTTTCTCATGAAAGTGAGTAAGAGTTTGATTTCTCTAGAAAAAGATAGTCCTTCACAACAAGGTTTGTTTGGTTTTGGGGATTGGGTTGGGTCACTGTCACTAAGGAAAAGAATTGCCACAATCATTGGAAAGCAATGATCATGTCAGGTAGTAGCAGAGGTGGATTGCTGCCTGGTCGGACCCATTTATATATATATATATATTTGTTTGTTTTTGTGAGGAGATACTTGGTTACCCAAATATGGGAGAGAACAACTTTAGTTCTCTT
>JAEANM010013616.1:0-14331 GCA_017656035.1 Myanophis thanlyinensis | reverse complement strand
TAATTAATAATTAATATTTCTTTGTGATAAAGGTTCTTTCTCCTAAGTGGGTAGGAAAGATATCTAAATTAAACTAAACAAGAGAAAATCAATAATGTGAAAGAATGTCTATTTAAAAAAAACACTTCTCCCAAACGATATTGCTTGGTTTCTGTGCTTAATCTATAAATTTAATGTACTAAATTTACATTGTAATGATTTCTTAAATGTGATTGAGCTGACACAAAATCCAACTTTCTTCCCAAAGTGTTTTAATCATTTTTTAAAATGATAGCTTCTCCTGTTTCTAAAAGTGTCATTTAATTTCAAGATCCTATTGTCAATATAGTATAATCTGTGTTGAAATAAAACAAAAATATTTTATTTACACACTTTTTGTTATATGTCCAGCTGGCTAAAGAAGAAGCATTTATCTCCAGCAGGCAATAACAATTGCACGTGGTTTTGCAATCACAGAGGTTTGAGTTTTAGTCAAATTGGGCCAGATGATCCTGCATAGATAAATCAGCATAGATAAATATTTTATGTGGAAGCTAACCCTGGTCACATAACCTGCTGAAAGCTTTGCTTTTCAGTGCATTAGGCCTTTGAAGTAACTATGTCCAGACAACTGGGAAAGGGGGATGTGTATCATGAGAAAAATGTTTGGTTACGAGTGGGAAAAATTAGCCATATGTGATCCTAATACCAGAGTCCGAAGAAATATATACAAACGCATAATATTTCTTAATGTATAAACAGAGTGATTAAATGTATATACTATTTCTTTCGGGGATGTTGTGTATATGAATTCTATTCATGAAAATTCACATAGCTTACTAACCATAATTTTAACAGTGAAAGATACATTGTAGAGTTTGTAATTTTGAAATTTTATGGGAAATAGGGGATTGAGGCATATGGCCAAGTAAGAGATTTCTGTTGCATATTAACTAAGCTACATGAGAAACCAGGTAGAAGTTCAAGAAAATTATCTTTAAAAGATTGATTTTGTATCATTTTTTGTTACTTATTGAAAAATGTTGAAAGGAAAGTGGGCATCTGTGAATCTATTTTGCTTATAGTAAGTATTTAAAAGTAACATAAACAATGTTTGTTCAGAATGAAAAACCTCCCTTTAGAAAATGGAGTAATTGAAGCTTATAATACATAATAAAATATTTAGTTACTTTAATACACACACAAACTTTTACATTGCTCCCTGCATTATAAATACAGATTATACAGATCAACACTTGTAGGCAATTTAGTTCTGGGCACTGGACTACTGGAATTTCACTGAATACTTTTTTTCTTTATTGCTTCTATAACATCAACCTTAAATAAGCATAGTTGACTAAATTTTTACTATATCCATATTAGTAAAAATATTTGAATTATAAAACATTTTAATGCCTAAAATGTTAACATTATAATAGTTAAATTAGTATTTACTTTTACTTTCTATTTAGAGCTATGGGATGCTTAATTCCTTTTTATTTTAATCATGTACTTTACATACTACAGCTATGTGCTTAAAATATTTCTTCGAAAAATTCCCAATTACAATGCTTTATACATTTTAATAAACCAACCTGTTTCATAAGATGTGTTTAGTTTGTAAAAGATAGGTAGTATTATTTCATAATAGTAGCTGAGAAACTAGTGTTAAAGTAGGCCTTGTTATCTTTCCAATTATGCTACGTATCCTTCATTTACAAATGGTATTACTGATTTGATATAATTGAATAAATAAATTTCTGCAGATTTGAGATACAGTCTAACACAGGGGTGTCAAACTCTATTTCACTGAGGCCTCATCAGAGTCGTGTTTGACCCCGGGATATATGTGGCTGGGGAAGACATGTCTGGAGGCATAGCCAGCTCGACACCACTCATTGAGGCTTCCCTCGGTTCTGTTTTCACTGACAGAGGGTTGCAGGAGGCTGTTGTGGCTGAAAATGGAACCCAGTGGTGGTGGTGGGGCTCTCAAACTACATTTTTGCTGGTAGAGGCACCACAGGCTGGTCTTTCATTGTTTTCAGGTCGACCCTACAGCCAGATCTAAGCACCCCGCAGGCCTTATTTGGCCTGCAGGCCTTGTGTTTGACACCCCTGGTCTAACAGAAATATTATATTGGATCAAATGACTAACATGGTGTTGATGAACCATACCACATTGTAAGATTATTTATAGCCAGTTCTTATTTATAGCAAATAAAGTGATGAGTATTTTTTCAAATCTACAATTTGAAAAAATACATAAACTATAAACTATTATTATTCCTTGAAAAATAAAATGAGTATAGTATATTATTTAGGCATGTATCCTTTTTTTGAACAAAAACTGATCTAATAATGGTGGCCTGAATGAAAAAGAGCATGTTTCACTTCTTTCTCTTTCCCATTCATGCGACCCTTATTAGGTCAGAGTTTTGAGGTATGTAGTTCAAACTGAGGCTTGAGATGGGAGCACATACAATATATATTTGTTAATTATTATATTTGACAGATTTCACCCTGATTTTGTCAGATGAAGAATTCTGAAGTTTTGTTTGGGTTAGTATATATGATTTGCTTTCTTTATGATGGATGAAAATACAGTAGCTGATTGCTCTCAGTGAAAATTGCCATTTTGATAGTCCTCGATTATTTTAAAAATGACATTATTAGCAACAAAATTATTAAAAATTAGCTATTAAGTAAAACTTTGTTTTATCATCCAAATAACAAAAGAAATCATTATATCATTATGCTCTAGTATTAAATCAGTCTGGTGAAAAAAATTATTTATAGAAACATTATATGGTTACCTATAGCCTTTGAAAATTAATATGCTAAATAAAACCATTTTAAAAATAGTGCTGCAATAAACCTTTTTCCATCTAATGGATAGTCCTAGCAGATAGTAGAGGAAAATTACTGATGTTTATTGATTCATGTGAAATAAGAATTTCATATCTGTCATTGCCATTATGATTTAAAAGTTGCCCAATTTTTTCCCTCCAGAGGTTTATCACGAGCAAGGACTATGGCATACTTTGGGGAAGGAAAAGGCCCCATTCACGTGGATAATGTGAAATGCACAGGAAATGAAAGGTCCCTTGCTGATTGCATTAAACAGGATATTGGCAAGCATAATTGTCGTCACAGTGAAGATGCTGGTGTCATCTGTGACTATCTTATCAAGAAAGCATCTAGTGGTAAAGGTGAAATGAATATAAAGTTCAATAATTCTCTTTTCTGTAAATTGTAAAGAAATACCAGGGAGTATTTGGGTTGTTTTTAGGAGGGAATTGTTTGATCACTTTGGTTTCTATTTGAAGTACTCTCTGTATTTACTGGTTGGAAAAATTAACTACTCTGCTTTGAACCCTACGCAGATTCTCTTGCTTCTGTATGTGGTTTGAGAATATTGCACCGTCGCCAAAAAAGGATTATTGGTGGAAAAAACTCCTTAAGGTAAATTATAGATACCAATTAAAAATCACAAAGCCATGCTTCCCTTCTCCTGGCTCCTCTGCATTTGTGTAGCACCGCACTATGCTTTGCTCTGCTTCTCTTCACTTGCACAGATTGCAACAGGCCTGCCTATGGTAGATTCCCATGGCATATCATTGTTGCCCCATTAAAGGGCATGGTAAAGAAAATGTGTGTAAACCAGAGGTGAAATTCAGCCGGTTCGCACCGGTTCTATAGAACCGGTTATTAGAAGAAATCTCCTTTTGCTTTTTTCCCACTTTGCAGGGTTAATCCTGTAAAGATTAACTTTACAGGGTTAATCCTGTAAATAAGGCAGTCATGTCTAGTCTAATCTTTATTGCCTTGCTCACAGAAACTGCCTTTCCCCTTATTACATTGTAACTTTGGTAAAGTTTAATTCTGTGCTTGGTGATGTTTAATCCTGGGGCCATGGCCACAGAACCGGTAGTAAAAAAAATTGAATTTCACCACTGGTTTAAACCATCAGGATCTGAGCTCTGTTTCTCCAATCAGTGAAGGAGTGCATCTCCCCACAAGAGACAGTTCTTTCAGCCTGTCCCCAGAGTCAAGAGACAATCTTCAGCAGTAGCAGCAGATTACAATCTTTCTTTCTGGAGAAATCAGCAGAGAAGATTGCAAATGTCTATCATGATTGCAGGGCACTTGGAAATAAATGTGAACAGGTTGCAATGCTCCTAGATGACCACAAGTGTGTGTGGCTTGATATTTTGCAATGGCCATAAGTGCTTATAAGCGTATAATAGTTTTTTCTGAGGTGGCCATAACTCTGAATAGTTGTTAAACAATCAATTGAAAGTCAAGGACTACTTATACATCACTGATGGATACACTCTTGGAAGACCAGAAGGATCAGTTTAGGGACAGATGCTCCCAGAGAAAATATGTGATGTGTTGACACCAACTTGGTGATACAAAATCAATCAAATATAATTCATTAATAGAAGATGCACCTGGCTTATATGTGAAAATCTGAGTCTGTGGAATCAGAATATACCATTTCTAGCTAAATACTTAAAATTACTAGACATCTTTTATAATTGCTAAAAATGAGATTTTTATATTTGAAACAGTCATGTATGTAGTGTCTTAATTTTGCAATGGTATGTTGGGTTGCAATTTCTCTATCATATGACTGCAGAAAGTTGCCAATTTTTGGTAAAACAGGTGCAATGAAAGAATTACAGAGGCAAGCAGATATGAAAAGTCGCTGTTGTGTGAGAAGAATTTAAATGAACGCATCATATATTAAAAATATTTTTAATTTGTTAATTTTGTTAAAGCAAGAATTTTCACATATGCTTCAGTATCTGTCACTCATTATTTCCACAGATCTAAATCCCCAAATGACCATAACATTGCAAGCCTAACTTGCTGAAATGTTTGTTTGCTTTTTTCCCCAATAAGTATGGATGTGTAGAAAGAATGAAGTGGTGGGACAGGTTTGTTTGTTGAGAGATGCCCTACTATTTTTTTGCACTCAAATACATAAAGTTTATTTTTAACTATGGAACTTTCATATTAATTATATATATCTGTTGTTTAGGGGTGGTTGGCCCTGGCAAGTAGCATTGCGCATTAAATCATCCCATGGAGATGGAAGACTTCTATGTGGTGCCACTCTTATCAGCAGTTGCTGGGTTCTTACTGCAGCACATTGTTTTAAGAGGTATTGTTGCAAAATTTACAGTAGTGTGTTAGTTTGTAATGCAGAAAGACAAAGATAATAAAATATATGGATGACTCTTGATTTGCTCTGAAACTGTGCTGTAAGAAACAATAGCTGCATTTTAAAAACACACAATTTATTACTATTTCACATATATTTTACTTTGCTTCTGTAATCTGGAATGCCTTCATTATTCTGAAAAACTTGGATTGACTTAAATATATGAAAATGAATGAATGGAAATTGTAAGACAATTCAATAATTTTGTCCTTAGATATAAATCAGTTTTCCCAAACTAGACACTCTCCAGGTGTCTTGTGAATACAACTTCAAGAATTAACAGATAGAAAACTTCTAGAGGAAGATGTGTACTGTGTTTTCCTGAAAATACAACCTACCCCAAAAGTAAGTCCTAGCTTGGTTTTTACACGTGTGCCCAAATAAACCCTAATTAAGACTCCGCCCACTCCAGGGTGCATGGGTAAAAATCAAGTTAGGGTGTGGATTGGTGTGTGTGGAACTGCCCTGCTACTTATCTTTGGAAATTGTAGCTAGGCCTCGCACACCACAACACCTGCCTTGCTGGCCCATTTCTTCTAAAGCTGGCAAGGCTTTCCTGAAGACCTCTGCAGCCGTTAACAGAGCTCCGGATCTGGAGCTCTGTTATCGCCTACAGAGGCCTTCAGGAAAGCCTTGCAGACCTTGCTGGCAGCAGAAATTCCCTAAGACCTCTTAACAGTGAAAAGGAGGCTGGGGAGGACACACTCAAATGAGGTGAGCAAGGGGACAACCGGGTGCCTTTTTTGGTGGCAAAAAAAATTATAAGACCCAGTTTCCACAGAAGGGAAACACGGGTACTCTTATCCTGAAATGAACAAACATGATGTATAAATCTGTAACTCAGGCAGTGTATGGAATCAATCTGCAAACAAGCAGAAAAAAGGAGACAAACACCCACGCTTTCCCAAGCTATTTTACTTGTTCCTGAACCTAAAGGACAATATGCTGCAGAGCGCTGCGGTAGCTTTTATTACTAAACATACATTTAAGTTCAAAAACTGAATATATATATAGTCAAGCCATTGATACCTTGCAGAATTTTGCTTCCATTCAATCGGTTGGTTGGATATAAGAATTGTTAGCAAAAGTTAACGAACCTGACACTTTCTATAGGTAGCAAGCAAATATTAAAACAAAGGTGTCAAACTAGATTTCTTCCAGGGCCAGATCAGCACTGTAGTCCTCTTCTGCAGGTTGGGTGGGGGCGAGAAATGGGACGGACGCCTTCAGCAGCACTGGCCAAAATGGAGCACAGGCCGGTCCTTTGCTATTTCTAGCCCAGCCCGACAGGCCTTGAGATTGACACCCCTATGTTAAAGAAATAAATGTGTCAGATATATTGAATAATTGTCCCGCACAAATTGTCAGTTTTTGAGATTTTTCCCATGTGATGCTCTAGTCTAGCCCTACATTTAAAATAATTTTATTTTATGAGAAGATGCATTCTTTATGAAGAAATGAGGAACTAGTATTTTTTTAAAATATGTCCATTAAACAGCTGTAAACAGCCAATTTATTATGCTGACATTGTTTCTTTTGGTAAATTCATGACTTACCATCATTAGCATGAGAATCTGTTTATTAGGATATTCAACATAATTTAAAAAGAAGATATTTAATATGGATTACATATATTATGACACAAGGACATTTTTAAAAATGTAAATTATTGAAATGATTGTTATTTTTACCTTTATCCCAAAAACGCAGAGAAAAAAATCTGTTTTGTGTGCTTCCCCTCCCCTTTGCTGCTACAGACATATCTCCCTTTTCAAGGTTCTAACATTCAACATGCCAATTCTACCTAGATAGTATTTGCCTACCATATTGCAGGATGGTCAGGATGAAGCAATTTAAACATGCTAATATTTGGCAGAATATGTATTAGTTTCACATCCTTCATCTTAGTCACCAAATAACACAGAAGACATGTAATAGACCATAAGAGGCTTTTAATATCAAGTTTAATTTGGGCCTGATGAGCGGGAACAAGCAGAACAAATAATGAAAAGCTTTCCCGAAATTAGGGCAAAAATCCAGAAATGATTGGCAATAAAGCCAAACAAGGAATCACAAATCAGAAAATTAACCCAGTCTCCTTTCATATATTATACCCCTGCTTTTATTGATCAGTTGTCTTAGTCTATCACTGAGAGACTACAATATGTAGCCTTGGATTATTTTCCTAAATAAGTAAATGGAGAAGTATTACATTTTGATTCATTTGCCTAATTGAGTTATCTGAGTATTTGTGTGAAGAACATACCACATTTTAGACCATATTTTTGCCAAAATATTGAAAATTCAAAAAGATTTACAAACATTTAAGTAGTGTTGTATTTTATTGAGTTCCTGAATTGTTACTGAACTAGAAATCTAAAACTCTCTTGCTCGTTTTCCAGTGTTCTTTGATCAGTGTGATAATAAAAGCAGTACCCTACATCAATTATTCCCCTTTCTTTTAGATATGGCAACAATACTAGAAACTATGTAGTGCGTGTTGGAGACTACCACACATTGGTAACTGAGGAGTATGAAGAAGAAATTGGAGTACAAGAAATTGTGCAGCACCCAGAATACAGGCCTGATAACAGTGACTATGACATTGCCCTAGTGAGGTTGCAAGGACCTCAGGAACAGTGTACTCGCTTCAGTGCTCATGTTTTGCCTGCCTGTTTGCCATTCAGGCGGGAGAGGCCACAGAAAACTTCTAATTGTTATATCACTGGTTGGGGTGATACAGGTAAGATTGCGGTGTTGTTTTTTACTTTTAATTGCTTAGTGCACTAGGTGATATGCTAAGTACAATACTGTAAATATATAACATTTCTGGTGCCCTGGAAAAAAGTGATTTAAAGGAGCAAGGGCAGGAATGGTTGTTTGACACCAGGTTCCTATAAGTTACTGCTGTTGCAGCATTCCAATGATCAAAATTCAAGCTATTTGCAGCCTTGCTGCATTTACTACTACAGGAGAACCAATTCCCTTCATTTTCCTATTTCTACCTTAAATTTTCAATTCTGCTCTTTTGGCTGCTTCTGCAGTTCCTACCATCCACAGCTGACGATCATCATCTTCCTTCTAAGCTAATGAGGCAAGCTTAATCTTGCACTTTGAAAGGCAGCTGCTAACAGGCCTTCTCCCCAAGGCCACATGGGCCCCTTGTCCAATTTGAAAGTCTTGTGAAAGGGGGGACAGCAGGGCAGACAAAAAACGCAGATAGAAATGGGATAAGCAGGTGGAGTGAGGCAGTCCCTTGCCTTGCAAGGCCCCCCAGAGCTGGTAAGGACAAAATTGGAATGGCTTGGATCAGAACAAATCCTCATTTAATGACAGTTGGGATTTGCTTTATGAAGGACTGCTAAGATTATAGTTTCCAAGCAATGTGTTTATGTAAGCACACTTTATGACATTGCACAGTGATAGAAATTCCAGTCTGAATTACTGTCATTAATCAATGATTTCCTGTATGGTCAAACTGAAATCTGGCTATCTTAAAATTACCTATTTTCCTCTACCACCCCTGCTTCATCACATTCTGCGGCAAAGTTAAATACCATCAGGCATTTTGCAATTTCTTTACCATCCATGCATTCTTCAAATTAACATTTGAAATGGAACATTCCCATTGAACCCTGAATCAGAAACTTGAATCACCTCACCCTGAATTTCAGAATTCCAACTCAAACTGAATCAGAATTGACGTAACCAAGATAAAAAATTGCAGATGGAAATATTTCTTAAATTGTGAAGATACCTGTATCTATTAAAAAAGGCATGCTAAGTTTGAATACAAGACTATAAAAGTACAACTTCCTATGAAGTTTGTTATTGTAACAAATAAAGACCAGAAAAACTTCCTATTTCAATCCATTTTGAAATGTTCAGTAAACATCTATTTGTTTTTGCAAGATTGTGTATTACTATGTTCTTGCTATAAACAAAGATTCTTACTGAATGACCTGATATCTGATCTGTTTTGCTAATATTTCAGTTATTTGATAAAACAAAGTTTTAAGAATAAGCATTTAATTCGGTATTTTAATTTCAATATTTTTCCATCAGGTAGAACCTACTCAAGAACATTACAACAAGCTGCTATTACCCTTATTCCTAAAAGAATTTGTGAAGAACGGTATCACACAAAATTCACAGGGAGAATGCTATGTGCTGGTAGCCTCCATGCACAAAAACAGGTAGACAGCTGTCAGGGAGACAGTGGTGGACCATTAATGTGTGACCGGACAGGAAATACCTGGGTTGTGTATGGTGTGACTTCCTGGGGATATGGGTGTGGAGTCAAAGACTCTCCAGGTGTCTATACCAAAGTTTCCTTTTTTATACATTGGATAAGAAGCATAGCCAAACTATAAATGTCCCTTGTTGCACTGGGGAAATACATTTTTTTCATGGATGTAAACTTTTTGAACATTAAATTAGTTCATCCTAGAAGTAATTTTTATTGAACATGTAATACTACCAAGACAAAACATTACTTATTACAGCTGCAGAAATCAGCTATGCATAAGATCTTCACATATAGTATTTTTATCTTTTTGTATTGCAAATTTTCTACAATGAACTGCATCCCCTACTGATTCCAAATAATTTTTAATTGACTTTATACTGTTTTATCTTTATGATGAAGTTGTTTTCATTGTACATGAAAGAAACAGTGGAATAAAATATTTTGTAAAATGTCAAGAGTGTGTAATATTTATGTGTTAAATTTCAGTGGGTAAAAATAGGGTATAAACAATCTTAAATATGTACTTTATGACAATTCATTTTTAAGCATCTACTAAAATGATTTTATCATATACCAGACTTTACTTTTATGCTGTCATCCTATAGTTTTCCCTAACATATTCTCTCTGCTTTTGGAATAAAAATCCTAGACTTTTCAGCCATTTTATTTCTCAGTATGCTAATAATACATGGTGTTAAGTTTTGTTATGTTGCATTTTTAGCTTTTTACAATCTATCGTAAATTACTTGACCAGAACTATGCCCAAATTAAATGTATCAAATATTTAACATATCTACAAATTAATTTTAGAAAGTACATTTAATCTTGTAGTTCAATTCTTTTCATTATTTTGTGTTTGATTAATTTGTCTAATATTGTCTAAACTAAATAAGGCCTTAAAAAAACTAGACAGCAAAAGTAGTTTCTGCTCCTAAAGTGGGAAGAAGTACTTCAATAAGTATATGCTAATATGAGTTTGCCATCCATACCCTGCAAAAAGCTGTTGCAGCTTTGACATAAATACCCCAAATTCCCAAATGATATTTAGGTTACACTACTATTGAATGTAATATCATACCATAGGATTTAAAAACTATTTCAAAATATTTCTATTTGCTGACCGAATTGTTTTACATTTTATAATATTTGGTTAAGATATAAAATATCCAATGTAATGAAATGCGTTATTTATGATTTTTTTATTTTGTCAGTTTTCTATACATTTTGAGTCTTCTGTATCTTAGTATTACTGATTCATATTAATGATATATGCAACAAGGAAATCAGTGTATTGGTAGGCAGATAGATATATTTTTATGAAAATTTGTGAATTTAACCTAGTCAGAATTTATGTATTTATAAAGACATCATAAAGCCAAGGACATATCTCTTTTAAAATTTTAACTGTCCCTCACACAGACTTTATATACAAAAATCTTTTCATGGTAGAAGACAATTTATAATTCATTTAATATTTCAGTTTTACTTTACACCAAAATCTGGTCTGAGATAATGATTTTTTTGTCTTGAAACGTATCACCATTGATAAGTAGAAAACAAGCAGGTGATTACAGAATGCATTTTGATACAAAGTATTTTTCCAATCTACTTTTTCATTAGAAATTTTCATTGAAAAACATTTTATTAAGCATAGAATGATCACTTTATTGTCACTCTGAATGTATAATAATCAGCATATATTAAAATGAAATTGTGTTGCATACAGCTGAATCAGCACCTCCAATACACACTACATAAACATGACATAAATAAATAAATAAATAAATAAATACTTATTTATACACCCACATATATGACACAGAGAAACAACAGTCTAGTTCGGATGTATACATTACATGGCGAAAAAATGAATCTTGCGAGTTTACTAGATAGATGGTATAGGGAACAAAGCTGTTAAAGTGATAGTTATCTGTATCCCCCAGATACTTAATACTGTTGATCGATCACCTCTACAGCTGTATCCTTCATACTGAATGGAGTATGATTTTGTCGGCTCTTTCTAAAATTTACAATCTCTTTTAACATTTAGAATCAGGTGACTTTTATTGCATCAGTCCACCAGAGCCTTCACTTCTTCCCTATAAACATTTTCACTGTTGTCCCAGATAAGACCCACCACTGCCGTGGCATCCATTTTATACTTTGAACTATTATGAAAATATGACCAATGGAGTTCCCAAAGTAGTTTATTCAAGTAACAAACCAAATACTTTTGTTACTATTTATAATGCCTACCTACCTAATAATCTGTGTAGTCTTTCTTGACTATACACACAGTCCTTTGTTCCTCTCCCATTTTAGTTTTTACAGTTCAGAGTAAAGAACCCCATATCTTTTCCTTTCAGTTTATTAGGTAAGAATATGGGCAGATAAAACTTAAGTTTAACACCCTCTAAGTATATAGAAATTTTTAAATAAATGTTAATCCCTTTCCTTAATGACAGTTTGTACATTACAGTAACATTTCCAGCATTAAGTGTTATCTTTAAAAAAACTCAATTTCTCTGTAATTTTACTGAATCTTAATCTTAATTTAATTTCTATACCGCCTCCCTCCCTAAGGACTCGAGGCGATGTACAGCCTAATAAAACATGAGTATATACAATTAAAACCAGATTAAAATTTCAAATAAATACAATGGCTGATCAATCAAAACCCAATTTAAATAGGAACAGTTAAAAATATGAAACAATTAAAATTTAAAAACTGATTTAAAACAAATTTAAACCCCCCATTGAGTACTAGGCCAGACCGGCCTGCTGAAACAGGTAGGTTTTTAATGCGCGCTGGAAGGTCAATAGGTCCGTGATGGAAAAAACCTACATAGGGGTGTTGGATTTTTTTTGCGACAAACCTAAGTGCTTCATCTACTTCTGGCATTTATTTGGATTTCCTGTCTTTTTCTCATTCTCTAGTTTTTCACAATTAGCCAGTGTTGGCTAGATGCTGCCAGATGGAGCTTCCTTATTAATACACTGTGACAAAGAATGTAACAATCTAAAGAAATTTGCACCTTCTAAATTTACTTATGCTATCAGTAGACTTCCTTTGCTTTCAGCTACTTGAAAACATCTCATACATCTCATAAAGTTTTGGCTCAACATTAATATTTTTTTTTTGCTGCCCATCTCCCCTACATGACTCTGGGATAAAAATTAATTTTTGCAATTTTTTTCAGTGAGGTGTCTAAAAATATATGTTTATACCAAGAATTCAAGTATCTGGAATACTTCTCTGCTTATATTTAACAAGTCTTTCTCTCTCATTGTCTTGCTGCTTTTGCCTTTTAACTAGTCATTTCTGCTCGGGCACATCTAGCAAACCAATCTGGTGATATCCAAAAGAACCAATCTAGTCTCTCTGACCTTTATGAAAACAAGTTTCTTCAATGGTATCTTTGTCTCCTTAGAGCAAGTACAGTTAATGTGAGCTGCTTTTTTACAGCCAGCAGGGCAGCCAAATTCGGCACACAGAACAATTTGACACTTGCAGTTGAGGATGTCAAACAGTTTGTCAAGTTTCACAGTGAATGTCTCTGACATCTAGCTTTCCTCTACCAAGAGATATGCTTTTGGCTCCATCCCAGCACTCTCGGATCTTGTTCAAAATTGTTACTCATGAATTTACCACAGGGATCACAAAAGAACTGTTTGTTCCCACTTTTCAATCACTTTTGAATATATGTCTCTTGCAAGACTGGCTGCTGGGTAGTTTCTAGCATCATCACTACTTTGTTCTCTTAACAATAAGCCATATCTAAGAACGTCTTGCAGTGTTGGGAGTTCAGACGGCAACAAGTCTCTGCCAGTCCCAATTAGGTTGTTCATATGAATGAATGTTCCCAGTCTTCTTTTTTTAGAAGCCATTACAGATCAGTTATCACACTCACAGGAAATGAGGCCAGCAGTACTAACTCTCAGACAAAATAATGTTTAACAAAAAAAAGAGCCAGCTGAACCTGTGAAATGAAACAAAATGTTAAAAAGTTAAATTTATGTAGTTATTTACAAAGCACATCTAAATTATATTAAAGAAACCAAAATACCTATACAATCCCCAAGACATGTCACAACCTTTGAGCACCCCTAATATTTGGAAATTGAAAAATTTGACACACCCTAAAAATGTGAGAAGCATCAAACCCATACAATACCTTCAGCAAAATTACTTTCTCTTGATTTATACCAGGGGTCATCAAACTTTTTTAACAAGGGGCCAACTAACAGTCCTTCAGACTGTTGGGGGGGGGGCTATATTTTTTTTTAAAAAAACATGAATTCCTATGCAAACTGCACATATTTATTTATAGTGCAAAAAAATGAAATAATAATACAACATTTAAAATGAACAATTTTAACCAACATAAATGTATTAGTATTTCAAAGGGAAGTGTGGGCCTGCTTTTGGCTGATGAGAAATTAGTAAGCCTGCTTGACTTCAATGCATCTTTCAGAGAGTCACAATTCTGTAGTACAGCCAATTCCATTTAGTAAATCGGACCAACAATTTCAATGTCAACAGACATTGGAACAGACTGGAACCCAGAAAATGGGTTCCAGAAAAGCAGTATATCCTGTTCATGTACATAAAGCGCTTTAAATCTAATTTGCAACTCCCTTTGCAACATTACCAATGAATCTACAGTTTTTGTTTTGGAATGCAAGTGTTGGTTTTTCAGCTAACAGCTTGAGTAGTAGGGAGATAGCAGAAGTTTTCCTCCTTTACTTGTTTAATGAGGTCCAATTTTACTTCAAATGCCTTCACATGTGAATTAAGCTGCACTGGCTTCCTGTAGCCTTCCGGGTGCGATTCAAGGTTTTGGTTCTCACCTTTAAAGCGCTCCATGGCTTG
>JAEANM010013615.1:0-14331 GCA_017656035.1 Myanophis thanlyinensis | reverse complement strand
GCAGATGACCGACTCAATAATTCCTCTGTAGAACTGGATCAGCAGCTCCTTGGGCAGTTTAAGCTTCCTGAGTTGGCACAGAAAGAACATACTTTGTTGTGCTTTTTTGATGCCGTTTTTGATGTTAGGTGTCCATTTTAAGTCTTGTGATATGATAGAACCTAGAAATTTGAAGGATTCTACTGTCGATACTGAGTTGTCTAGTATTGTAAGAGGTGGTGGTATGGAAGAGTTTCTCCTAAGATCTACCACCCATTTCCAATCATTGTTTCTTGTCCAGCCCTCTGGTGCTTTGGAGATGAATTTGACCCCCCTCTTCTTTGTGGCAGGCAGCCTCTCAAATTTTGGAATGCTGCTATCATGTCCCCCTTAGTCCTTCTTTTTTCTAGAGTAGCCAAATCTTAAAACCGTTCTCCATATGTTTTAATCTCCTTTGATCATCTTAGTTGCTCTTCTCTGAACTTTTTCCAAAAGTCTCAACATCTTTTTTTGTAGTACAGTGACTTGGCTGGGTTTTTCTAGTTCTCTTGAACTGCCTTCATAAAATGTTCCTGGCTATCTGTTATTACCTTTGATCAGACTTCACATCTTTATAGAGTCAGATGCAGGAATAAAAGGCATGCTGCTTTGTTAAAACCCCTAGCCCTTAATACACGCAGTCCTTGATTTACAACAGTTCATTTAGTGACTGTTCAAAGTTACAACAGCACTGAAAGAAATGTGACTTATGACCGCTTTTCACAGTGATGAACCTTTGCAGCATCCCCGGGATGCTGGGATCGAAAGCCAGTTGCTTGGCAACTGGTTCATATTTATGACCGTCGCTGCGTCCCAAGGTCACGCGAATCCCCTTTTGCCACCTTCCGACAAGCCAAGCCAAAGGGAGGAGTCAGACTCGCTTAACAACCGTGTGAGTCCCTTACGGATCACAGCGATTCGCTTAATGGCATGCAGCAGACAAGATGGTCCAATCGCACAGGGGGACTCGCTCAACAGCCATCTCGTTTAGCAACAAACGTTCTGGTCCCAACTGCGGTCGTACGTCGGTTGACTCAGCCTTCCATCCTTCCTTACTTCGTTGGTAAAATGAGGACCCAGATCATTGGGGAAGTGGTGGAATACAAATGTTTTTACTACCGGTTCTGTGGGCATGGCTTGGTGGGCATGTGACTGGCTGGGCAGTTTCTGTAAGCAGGACAATAAAGATTAGGCTAGAAACAACCCCAGAATGTTTCTCTCCTGCCTTCCTGACAGAATTAACCCTGTCAAGTAGAAAAAAAACAAAAGGAGATTTCTTCTAACAACCGGTTCTCTGAACTGCTTAGAAAATTTACTCCCTGTTCTAGCGAACCTGCTAGAACCTGTTGAATTTCACCTCTGGTTGGGAGGGGCAATATGTTGACTTTGTAAACCACTTAGAGCAGGCTGCAAAGCACTTTGAAGTGGGTATATTGTATTTGTTACTCAACGAGACTCACCTGACCATAAGAGAGAAGAGAGAGGAACCCACCCCAATTCACAATGAGTGGGGGGGCTGTGTGGAGAGAGTTCCTTCCTTCAAATTCCTGGGAGTCCACCTCAGTGAAGATCTCACCTAGAAAATCAACATGACTCAGTTGGCCAGGAAGGCCCAACAGAGATTCCACTTCCTTAGGGTCTTGTGAAAAAATAAAGTGGAACTGATGACTTCCTTTTACTGGTCCACAATAGAAAGTGTCCTCATTCATTGCATCATGGTGTGGTATGCTGGCTTGACAGCCGCAAATAGAAAGATATTACAGAGGGTGGTGAGTACAGCACAAAGCATAGTGGCCTGCCCCCTGATACCACTAGATGACATCACGAGGACTCACTGCTTTAGAAGAGTGAGGAAAATGCTCAGGGATGACTCACACCCTGGTCAGTTCTTCTTTACTCTCCTGTCATTGGGAAGAAGCATAGGCAGCCGCACAAACAGGCGAAAGAACAGTTTTTTTATCCGGGGCCTGTCAAGACTTCTGAATGAAAATAAAATAACTTCACAACAATAGTGCGATTGACTTGCAAGGCCGGTGCGATGTGCAATAAGTTCACACAGTGCAGAAGGATTGGGCGTTTGATAGTAGGCTCACTGGGTGCGGGATTTTCTGTTTTTTCACGGTGAGTTGTATTATGTTGGGGGTTTGCACGGAGGGAGGCTCAGTCAACCTCACTGTACACATGTTGTACTCCGACAATAAAGATTTGGATTGAACTGAAGGTGCCCTCTGGTTTTCGGCCTCCGTGCGCCCCATTTTCAACCTCCGTGTGCCCCATTTTCTGCCTCTGCGTGCCCCATTTTTTGGCCTCCACGTGTCCTGTTTTCAGCCTCCGCACATCCTGTTTTTGGCCTTCTCATAGAGGCCATAAATGGGACATGCAGAGCCCAAAAATGGCCGGCAGGTGGGGGCTGGCAGATGGGGGAGGCTTCGGTAATATTCGCTCCATAAGACGCACAGACCTTTTCACCCACTTTTGGGAGACGAGAAAAGAGCCTCTTATGGAGCGAAAAGATACGGCAGGTTTAAGTGCTATTGCTATTGCCTGCATCTCATTTGTAGCCCGGTTTCAAATGCAGCCTCTACCTTTACAAGAAAAAGAAAGTGGCTAGGACAACCGGATGCATCCGCGATGTTTGGCAAGGCTTGAGCCTCAGTCAATTAAAAGGGGTGTGTGTTTGGTTCCTGCTTCAGCCAGTGCTGGCAAGTTCCTTCCATCTGGGGAGAGTCCCCCGCTGTGGCCCAGCCAAGGTTGCGCTTGTTCCTCCATGCCACATGACACCTGCAACTTCTTTTCAGGACCTCGCTGCCTGGTTAAGTGTTGCAAGAAGACAGCCTCAGCCAGCTTGGGTGGGGCTGGAGTTTCGATGCCTATGGAGTGGCTGGCACGTGGGGCTGAGCAAGCCTGTGTGCAAGAGCAAGGAAGGGGCGGAGACACCGAGTCCACGGCAAGGCATTGCTCCATAGGTTTATTAGCTATAAGGAGGCACGTCAACCAAGAACATGCTTGCCATCCCTACTTCAGGAACAGAGCGTGACTGTTTGGGAAGGGCTATGGGATTGGCAGGACAGTCTACAGAGTGTCTTCAGAGCGAGTAGAAGAGTGGAGTGGTGATGCACAGCTGGTTGACCCGTAACCCAAGGATTGCTTTTTGAGGCTATAAGAAAGGAGAAGGATCTTCAAAGGTAACTTCTTCCTGACTGCACCTGATGATGTTCTGCTGGCTTCAATGCTTTCCTTATTGCACCTGACGACGTAACTGTTGCCGCTTTGTAGTAGTGAAATGCGTGGTTGCACTTTGTATATCAGAGGGTTGGGTGATCCGCAGAAACGGAGACTGCTACAGCTTCCCCTAAACTCCCCTAATTTCCTTAGCTTTCCTCTGCTAAGTCATGATCCTGTCCTGGAGCTGTTGGAGATACAGGTTTAAAAGACCCGTTAATCCTAAATTCTGAGGCTCTGAATGGCCCCTGAATTCCCTCTGCTTTTTCTTCTGTGGCCTTTTTTTCTTTAGATTTTGTAGGGCTATCCAATGCGGCCTGCAAAACCCTAGTTGATCACCAGATGGCAGCAAAGAGCAATGTAAGAAACATATACTCTGCTACCCTCAAGCGCCAAATTACTCCGTGCGGAGTAACCCTTGTTTTGCTCTGTAAAATGAGGAGATCATTTCAATCAGCATGCTCAGTTTAACTATGATTGGGTTCCTCGCTCACTTGATACTTACTACGTATGGTTCAACGTATTATGTGAACCCACACCACTATTCAAACAATCATGGTTCGGCAAATTACGGTTTAGCCCAACGTACGAATCTTCTTTATTTCCATCTTGTTATCTCGTTTCTTCATTTCTTTTCATCGTTTATTTTATTGTTCTAGTATTTTGCTTCTGTTCCGGGTACCCTCTTTTTCGTTTCTTCGTTGTTGTTTTTATTGTTGTAAACTGCCTCGATTAACCCCCACGGCGAGATAGGCGGCAAATTTAAATTTAACAAATACATTTAAAAAAATAAGCTTATGCTTATAGAAAAAAGCAAAACGGTGGGTGCTTACAAACTCATTCTCACCGTTTTTAAAAATAAGAAAAACTGTTGCTTCTTGGCGAGGAGAAGAGAGCAAACAGGTGGCTGGTTTGTCAGGCTGTTGACGGTTTATCTAGATTTTAGATTTAGATTTTATTTGATTTATATACCGCCCCCCCCCTCTCCCTAGGGACTCGAGGCGGTGAACAGCAGAATAAAAAAACACAAATACATAAACAACAATTTAAAACCAGTTTAAAATTATTAGATGAAAGGCTGTCTATTAAAAATATAATTATGAAATTTAAAATACGATTAAAAATATTTAAAAATTAAAAATTAAAAATATTAATACGTTTTTCCTCAAACTTGGAAATTCAAAGATTTCACCTCAGGCGAAATTCAAGGATTTCACCTCAGGCGGGTTGGGGAATTCTGCAGTTGAACGGCATCCGTTTCAAAAATGGCCAAAGCTGGTTTATCGTCTTTTCTTCAGAAGTTACAACTCTTTTTAACATTTTTCTCAGGGCATCCATATGTGTTACGTCTATGGAACAAATTGTACTTTTGGCATCAACGCAGAAGCTATTAAAAATAAAAAAAAAATCTTGGCAACCCTGCTCCTGATCGATAATACTTCTTGAGATGTAAATCATATAAGGTGCCTGTTTAGCAACAGAAAAAAAAAATGATTAGCCAATGATGCATTGAAGTGTTATCATCAGTTGCTCTAGACTTGTGCTGAAGATTATATAACAAGGAAGTGATTTTCCTTCCAGGTTACTGCCTTCTCTGTCTTTCACAACAGCTTATTTTGTCAAACATGCGCTGACCTAAAACCATCAATCACCTTCTTTGTAACTGAGCCTTTCTTAAAACCTGGCAAGTTGAGAAGAGCTTCCACCTCAGATGTGGCCCTCTATAGGAGAAATATTTCTCAGGCTAGGATATTTCTTTGGCGGTTTTTTTCAACAAGGGTTCCCAGATCTTCCCTGTAATCGTTTGTTCCATGCTGAACTTTTGAGGTAATGTTTCTCAACCTCAGGAACGTGAAGAATTCTGGGAGTTGAAATCTGCACATGGTAGAGTTGCTGAGGTTGAGAAACCGTCCTAATGAACTCAGGGTGGTTCCTTAAACACGAGACCTTTTTCTGAGGCAGGATCAGAGGTGAAATTCAGCAGGTTCTAGGAGGTTCACTGGAACCAGTAGTAAATTTTCTAAGCAGTTTGGAGAACCGATTGTTACACGAAATCTCCTTTGGTTTTTTTTTCCACTTTACAGGGTTAATCCTGTAAGGAAGGCAGGAAAGAAACATCCTGGTGTTGTTTCTAGCCTAATCTTTATTGCCCATCTTACAGAAACTGCCCGCCCAGTCACATGACCCCCCCAGCCATGCCCACAGAACCAGTAGTAAAAAAAATTGAATTCCACCACTGGGCAGGATGTTGTGACCAGTTATAGTACTGCGTCCATGTACCTGAAACAGGCCACTTTGTGTCATCATACTTTGTTCTAGAGTCGTGGAGATTTCAATCAGCCATGGAGATTTCATGGATAGCTTTGAACCTGTCCTTATTTGATGACATAACTTAAGTGGGATGATGCTTTGAACTCTTGAGGAAAGGTAGAAGAGGAACGTAACATATATACATTCTATATGTATATATCTATATATATGTTTTTGTAAATTTTCAGGAGTATGTAGGTCTAGGTGTGTTTGGGTCTTTTGCTGTGTAGGATTGATAGTATCTTGGCAACGTTTCAGCGAGGCCCCACTCGCCATCCTTAGGCTGGTGTTTTTTGCTTCGTACTAGTGCGAGCAATCGTGCCAGTACTATCAATCTTACATGGGAAAAGACTCAAACACACCTAGACCTACACATCTATATATGTTTCTATACAGTGGTGGGATTCAAATAATTTGACAAACTCTTCTGTGCTCTAAATGAACAGATGAATCAGCAGTTTCTGAACTGCTTAGAAAGTTAACAACCTGTTCTAGCAAATAGGCGCAAACTGGTTGAATCCCACCTCTGTATATATACCTCTATTAACTATTGGGTTTGGTTCTGCAACCCAAGACACAGACTTCAGAAGATAATTAGAACTGCAGAAAAAACAATTACTACCAACCTGCCTTCCACTGAGGACCTGTATACTGCACAAGTCAAAAAGAGGGCTGGGAAAATATTTACAGCCCACTCACATCCTGGACATAAATTATTTCAACTCCTACCCTCAAAATGACGCTACAGAGCACTGCACACCGGAACAACTAGACACAAGAACAGTTTTTCCCATCACTTTCCAAACACCATCGCTGTGCTAAACAAATATTTCTGTCAACATTGTCAAACTATTTACTAAGTCTCTATTACTATTATTCTTCTCATCATTCCTATCATCTATCCCCTCCCACTTATGACTATAACTTTGTTGTTTGTATCCTTACGATTTACATTGATTATTGTTTCCTTGTATGATTTGATTGCTTATTGGTACCCTATGACTATCATTAAGCGTTGTATCTTATGATTCTCGACAAATGTATCTTTCATTTTATGTACTGAAAGCATATGCACCAAAAACAAATTCCTTCTGTGTCCAGTCACACTTGGCCAATAAAGAATTCTAATCTAATAAGTGGATACATTTAAATTGGGCTTGGGTTTGGATAGTCCTTCAAACAAATGAGCTTGTTTTTTTTTAATTACATCTTTGGATCCTTTTCCATTGACAGACTTTTAAAAATGGGTGAAAGCTGAGTGATTTTATCTTTGTTCCCACATTACATGAGTCTGTTTAATAAGGAGCCAATGGCATTACCTAGTGTTGTAGGAGCTAACTTATAAACTGTGGTGCTGAAAAGCATTCTTGATGGGTTTCCTGAAGATACCTACCTTATGGAAAGATGTTCCTATCCATCTTGATGTTTGGATGGTCCTAACACTGTGGTCCTTTAGAAAGTCTTTCACTTGGTTATTCTCCCTGAGGCCAGGATGAGTAAAGTTCCCATAGTGAGAAGGTACGAAAATGAAACTCAGCATTAAGAAAACTAAGATCATGGTACCCAGCCCTCTCAATTCCTGGCAAATAGATGGGGAAGAAATGGACGTAGTGAGAGATTTTATTTTCAATTTCGCTGCACGCATGTTGTGCATTGACAATAAAGGATTGGATTGAATTTTCCTGGGCTCCAAGATCACCGCAGATGGGGACTACAGCCAAGAAAGTAAAAGACACTTGCTCCTGGGGAGGAAAGCCATGACAAAGTTAGATAGCATACTAAAAAGTAGAGACATCATCCTAGCAACAAAAGGGTGTATGGTCAAGGCTATGGTTTTTCCCAGTTGCAATGTATGGCTGTGAAAGTTGGACCATAAGGAAGGCTGAGCGCCAAAGAATGGAGGCCTTTGAACTATGGTGCTGGAGAAGACTCCTGTGAGTCCCTTGGACTGCAAGGCGAACAAACAAATCAGTCCTAGAGGAGATCAACCATGATTGCTCTTTAGAAGGCCAGATCCTGAAGATGAAACTCAAATACTTTGGCCACCTAGTAAGAAGGAAGGACTTCCTGGAGAAGAGCCTAATGCTGGTAATGATGGAGGGCAAAAGAAGAAGGGGATGGCAGAGAATGAGGTGGCTGGATGGAATCACTGAAGCAATCTGCATGAGCTTAAATGGACTCCGGAGGATGGTACAGGAAGGCCTGGAGGAATATTGTCCAAGAGGTCGCAATGGGTTGGACACAGTTTCGCAGCTAATAACAACAAAGCTAACCTCTGACATTTTGTGATTTCATGGGCTGGAAGTGGATTTAAAGTCTTAGCAATACACCTTTTAAGATTTCATTTCATCTAATGAATGGTTATTATCTGTATTAAAAGGTGCATTAATAAGACAACACTCTTTAAGGCAGGGTTTCTCAACTTTGCCAACTTTTAAGATTGTGCGGACTTCCAGAATTCCCCTGCCAAAAAGATGTGAGGACTTGGAGTTGCCAGAATTCTGGGAGTTGAAATCCTCCACACATCTTAAAAATTTCCAAAGTTGAGAAACACTGCCGTAAGGAATAGTCAGGTTACTGTCATCTGGTAAGAAGCCATGATGGCTTTGAAATGAGGTTGTATAGGCAATAATAGGGTGACCATGTCTGTGATTCATTTTATGTTCAGAATCACAATGATTGTGATTCTGAACAGAAAATGGGAATTTCCAGAATTAATATCATATCATATACCTGTTGCTCATCAGGTTTCTTGGGGAACAAAGATTTCTACAAAAAAAAATGAAATCTATCTATCTTGGCACATAGATGAGGCAAATGTCATGTTGCACACCCACATCAGATCTTGTGGAAGAAACAAACATTTTCCCTATATGGTCTGTGCATCTGTTTCCTGTTCGTTCTGAAATATTTCTGTCAAATAAAACCAACTGTGTTTTGTCATATCCTCAGACTTTTCCTCAGAATAGACCCAAGTGCTCTCTTGACTCACAAAAAAACTTAACTTTTCCAGAATTGTAGGACAAAATCCTAGAAAGGCACATTGGCTAAACATGATACTTTAATAGTACAAAACCAGAGGGGAAATCCAGCAGGTTCTAGCAGGTTCGCTAGAACCGGTAGTAAATTTTCAAAGCAGTTTGGAGAACCGATTGTTAGAAGACATCTTTTGGTTATTTTTTCACTTTACAGGGTTAATCCTGCAAGGAAGGCAGGAAAGAAACATCCTGGTGTTGTTTCTAGCCTAATCTTTATTGCCCTGCTTACAGAAACTGCCCGCCCAGTCACATGACCCCTCCCAGCCACGCCCACCAAGTCACACCCACAGAACCGGTAGTAAAAAAAATTGAACTCCACCGCTGTACAAAACCATTCAATCTCTAGGAGAAGTAGGAGACAGAAATAAGTAGAAAGTTAGTTTGATGTAGTGGTTAAGGTGCTAGCCTACAAATCAGAAGACTGAGTTCTAGGCCTGCCTTAAACATGAAACATGGTTGGGTGTATTTGGGCCAATCACTAGGGGACCATGAGTTCTAGTCCCGCCTTGGAGGGGGAAGGGATGACCTTGAGCCAATCACTCTCTCTCAGCCCAACCCACCTCACAGGGTTGTTGTTGTGGGCAAAATAGGAAGAGGAAGGAGTATGAGATCTGTTTGCCACCTTGAGTTACTTATAAAGTAATAAAAGGCAGGATAAAAATGATAAATAAATAAGCAAACAAGCAAGCAAATAAATAGCCCTATTCAGAGAAGTTTGAGGAATAAAAATGTTTCCCTTTTAATCTATTCATTTAACCAGTGTAACACAGAAATATACTGTTTTTTCAGTTGCAAAACTCTAAGTGCTTATTAGAGAGCAACAAAAAAGTTAGTTTTCAGAATCTCATCTGATTTTTGCAGTCTGTATATGTAGCCCCTATGCAGTACCTCCCTTTCTACGACCCTGTAATCCCTATTCAGGGTAGAGCCAGGGCATTTACAGGCCGGATTCCCTTCCTGACGCCTAGACGGAATACGCAGATTCCCCCCCCCACCACCACCAACAGAAGCCCTTATATATCCTAATGTACAGTTCTCTCAATTAGAATAGGATAAAATTCTTTATTTCCCAAGTGTGATTGGACACATAAGGGATTTGTCTTTGGCGCATAGGCTCTCAGTGTACATAAAAAGAAAAGGTACATTCGTCCGGAATCATAAGATACGACACTTCATGATAGCCATAGGGTACAAATAAGCAATCAAGTCATATTAGGAGACAATAATCAATGCAAATCGTAAGGATACAAGCAGCAAAGCTATAGTCGTGAGTGGGAGTCAATCCTCTTTTACAGGAAGATTGGACGCTGTGGATGTTTACCCACTCTTCAGTGGAGTCATTGGAGCATGCCCCAAGATAGATCCCACGAGATTTCGTTCTGTTATCCTCTGCCATTAGAAGGTCCCTGTGCCAGTTTGCATAGACTTACTTCTCTGCTCTTAATCCAACAGTCAGACAGTTGCTTAAACAAAGAGAGGATCTGGAGATGACTGATGAACCCAGAAATGAGAAGTTGCCAAGACACTGCTGGGTTTTTTGAGGACACAGTCGAAATGCTTCCTTTTTTTTTTTGTTCTAGCAATCTCAGAAATGGAGTGGGCATGGGTAGCTCTGCTCGGAAGTTGTGCAAGTTTATTAATTTATTTATCACAATATTTCAATGTCCCCGCCTTCTTGCAGTTCCTCTTCTTCCTCTTCCTGTTCCTCCTCCTCATCCTCCTCCTCATCATCCAACCAACCTGGGGTTAAAAAAACACTTAAAAAAACTTTGTCCCACTTCCGCCGTACATGATGCAACAATAATTGCGGGTTGCTCAGAAATCAACTACTTATTGAAACCACCTGTTTCCCCCCACAGCAGTTGTGGCTGGTGTAATTGACAGTTAGTGGTCTACTGTGCTTACGGATGGCTTTGTGTACGTTGAATTTGGGCGGTTCAGAAAGCTGTGCGAAGCAAAGGAACTGGGCTTGTGTGTCTGCAAAGCACAATTCCGTTCCCGGTAGGCTAGTCACGTGTCACACAAACTTAGCCAAAGTTTGTGGCATGTGTAAAGACCATCATGGTGTGGTTGCGCATGTAGCGCATGTGGAAAAGCGTGCAGGTGTGGATGACATGCGCAAAGCACGTACTTTTTGGCACTCGGTAAGTAAAAGGTTCACCACCATGGCCTTATACCATTTCAGACAAAGGGCTGTCCAGTCTCTTCTTAAAAACCTCCAGTGATGGAAGTGATGGGCTAGCTGGGGTATTCTGAGAATTGGAAGTCCATGCATCTTAAAATTACCGGTACCCAGTAAAGGAGACCTCCAATTCAACTCTCTTGATCTGTTAAACCCAAATCTCTATACCTTGAGGAGCATCTCCAAAACATGATCATCTTATTACTGCATTACTACTATTCTTCTCATTGTCCCATCCCTACCCCATATGACTATGTTGCTTGTATCCTTATGATTTATACTGGTTATTGCTTTCTAGTATGGTTTGATTGCTTATTTGTACTCTATGACTATCATTAAGTGTTGTGTCTTATAATTCCTGACGAATGTACCGTTTCCTTTAATGTACACTGAGAGCCTATGCACCAAAGACAAATTCCTTGCGTGTCCAATCACACTTGGCCAATAAAGAATTGTAATCTATTCAGAACAAAACTAAGGAGATGGTGCTGGACTTCCGGAACCAGAGAGAGGAACCTGCGCCACTCCATATCAAGGGAGGCTGCTTGAAGAGGGTTTCCTTCTTCAAATTCCTGGGAGTGCACCTCAGCCAGGACCTCACCTGGAAAAGTAACACATCCCAGGTGATCAGGAAGGCCCAACAAAGACTCCATTTCCTGAGAGTCTTACGGAAAAACCAGGTGGCACAGCGGCTGATGACTTCCTTCTACTGGTCAACAATAGAAAGCACCATCACATATTGTGTCACAGTATGGTACACCGGACTAACAACCGCGGACAAGAAGGCACTACAGAGGGTAATGAGCACAGCACAGAAAATCATGGGCTGCCCTATAACCCCACTGGAGGAAATCGCCAGATCCCGTTGTCTCAACAGAGTGAGAAAAATCCTCAGGGATGACTCTCACCTGAGACAGCACCTCTTCATACTTCTACCATCGGGCAAGAGATACAGAAGCATAGCCAGCTGGGCAAATAGGCTGAAAAACAGCTTCTATCCATGGGCTGTCCGACTTCTAAATGCCACATAACACTGCGACTAGACTTGATACAACAGACTCACAATGACAGTGCAATGTGCGATATGTACATACCAGTGGAATAATGTGTGTGTGTGTGTATAATATCTGTATGTGGAAATGTATATGGAAATGTACCAGCCCAGGCATTTCCTGGGGTTAGGGATTTATTTATATGTCTGGAGATGTATTCTGTATCTGAATGTATTCTGGGTTTCTGTGCTTTGTGGGATTGAACTGATGGAGGCTCATTCAATTTCGCTGCACACATGTTGTGCATCGACAATAAAGGATTGAATTGAATTTTATCCACCTTCCATTTGAACACATCCAAATGACCACTCTGAGTCATTGGTTCAATTGCTGAAATTTGTTTAAAAAAATATGTTTTGCGAGAGGGGAAACAGTCCATTCTTGTAACGTCCAAACCCTGCATTCTGAAAGAGATCTGAAGCACCTTCTGTAGGCCACCGTCCAAATATTTGAAGAATGCTATCATATCCCCTCTGGCTTTTCACATTTTTCAACTCAGTTTAGAGCTGGGAGGAACCTTAGAGGTCTTCTAGTCCAACCCCCTTTTACCATTTCAGACAAGTGGCTGTCCAGTCTCTTCTTAAAAACCTCCAGTGATGGAGCAACCCACAATTTCTGGTGGCAAGCTGTTCCACTGGTGAATTGTTCTCGCTGTTAGGAAGTTTCTCCTTCATTCCAGGTTGCTTTTCTCCTTGAGTAGTTTCCATCCACTGTTTTCTTGTCCTCCCCTCTGGTGCTTTGCTAAATAAGCTAAGCTAACTCTCTCCTCTTTGTGGCAACCTCTCAAATACTGGAATGGTGCTACCATGTCACCCCTAGTTGTTATTTTCTCTAAACTAGGCATACTCAAGTCCTGAAAACATTGTTTTAAGTTTCCAGGCTTTCCATCATTTTAGTTGCACTTCTCTGCACGTTTTCCAATCTCTCCAAATCAAAATTTGTAATGGATGTAGTATTCCAGATGTGGTCTTTCTTTCTTTGTTTTTTGAAAACCAAACATTTTCAGTCGGTTGAAAGTTATTCCCAGAGTAGAGTTTCAAATCCTCAGATTGTTGCCTTTTGCCAAAATCTGTTGCAATTTCTGTCAATCTTCCTTAAAACGGTGTTCCCAGGATTAGACGCAACACTCAAGGAAGGATTCAGGAAAAGGTGGAATTGTGACTTTCCAAGATTGGGAAACAATACTTGTGTTATGGAAATGCCTCTGCCTTTTCTTTTTTGGTAGCTGTTTGATACCATTGACTCACATTTCATTAGTAATCAATTTTTAGTTCAGGTTATGTTTTAAATACGGTAGTTGTTACTCAGTGACAGTGAAATGACACCACTCCACAGTGATATCAACAAAACAATACAACTTTGTGGCACAGCTGGATGCCAACTCTGGCAACATTATATGTGTCATAATACGGCCAGAAGTTCCATTCGGTTCTGCCATAAAGTTATATAGTTTTTCCCGTATCACTGTAAGATGATTTGCTGTTATTATTTAATCCTTTATTGTTAATGCACAACGAAATTGAATGAGCCTCCATCGGTACAATCACACAAAGCACAGGACACAGAATATATTCAAATACAGAATAAATCTCCAGACTTATAAACAAATCCCTAACCCCAGGAAATCCCCGGGCTGGCACATTTTGCTAATTGCTTAGTTATTTTGCTTAGTTATTGTAATAACTAAGGATTAAATACTGGCTTACTTACCATACAAATGTGGTATATTCAATATCGTACAATTGTATATCCAACAAATTACTGACTTACCATGGAAGTATTACAATTAAATTTGAGAGTTTTGATACGGAGATCCTTTGGCTGGGGTCATTCTAGGTCATAAATATGGTTGTTTGGCTTTGGCTTTATTTTGGCATGCAAATCCGGGTGTTATGGTTTGCAAATCACAGTTGACCTGTCTGCATGTTGTGTAAAGTTAACCTATAGCAAACAATGACTTAGCAAAATGTTTCTTTGGGGAATGGGTTTCTTTTTCAAGAAAGGAAGTGTATGTATGCAATTCTACGGTGTCTTATTTCATCTAGATTCTCTATCTTCCTTTCATTCTGCATTTCTTTTTTCCTTGTGTGAATACAGCCAGTTTGCTCTAGTGATTAAGACATGAGAAGCCCTAGTGATTTAAGACACCAGAAATTGTGAGTTCAAGTCCCGCCTCAGCCATGAAAGCTAGCTGACTGACTTTGGGTCAGTCACTCTCTTTTTCAGCCCAACCCATCTCACCGGGTTGTTGTGAGGAAAATAGGAGGCAGAAGGCGTGTTGGACATGTTTGCAACCTTGACTTAAGAGACAGAGTTTGCTAAAATGGTTAAGGCACCAGACTAAAGAGCAGGAGACTTTTGAGTTCAAGTCCCATCTCAGCCTTCAAAGTCAGCTTGGGTGACTTTGGGACAGTCACTTTCTTTCAAACCAATTTACCTCACAGGGTGTTTATTGTGGGGGGAGGAGGAGGGGGCATGTTGGATATGATAGAGAGATAGGTAGATAGAT
>JAEANM010013614.1:0-14332 GCA_017656035.1 Myanophis thanlyinensis | reverse complement strand
AAATAAATAAACTAATAGAAATACTTGTATATACTGTTATAACAATAGCAACATAAAGTAAATAAATCTTTAAGCTTATCATGAAATGTAGATTATATAGAAACATTTGCATCAAAGTTTCATTTTTATAGCATAGAGGCTTTTCAAAATAGGTATCACGTATATACTGGAACTATTCCTTAAAACATAGAATAAGTTTCTTTACAATCATTTTTTGAAATTGCTTATTAATAATGCTTAAGCTATTAAGAGACCCTTGAAACAACAAGTTTGAAAACATTGGAAGAGTTTACCTTCAATCATAACCTTAAAAATTTAAAGAAATTTTAAATTTCTTTAAAAATCTTAAATAAACAAAAAGATAAGATTTTGAACTTGGAAAGTTATGAATGGATTAAGGGTAGTATACATTTAAAAGACAGAAACTTTTACAATAGTATTTTGAAATTAATTATAAAGAGGAGCTTCCTGTTGGAAATAGATCTATTTTGGCTTTTAAAGATAAAACAAACATAAGTAATTCTATGATTTTAAAAGTGGACATTAGAAGAGACTAAAGATTTTAGGCAGGGGGGAAAACACAAAGCCCATCTTTTGTGTTAATTAACTGGAATCTATAAAATGATCAAAATATTACACACTGAAAATACTAAGAATGGAGCCAGAAACCAGTAGCCATAATATCAACATTTTCAGACCTGATGTCTGCCTCTATAGATAGCTACTGGTAATGTCCAAAATATGTTATTGTAGAAATAACAAATGTGGAACAAATTTTTACCTGAGAAGATAAAGATAGCACTGAAAGTGAATTTTCAAATAACAGGCCAACGTTTATTTGACAAAGGATGTGTTTCTAGATATATTGAAAACAAAACCTCTCCATAAAAAATTGGCTAACATTTTAAAAATAAAAAAATCAGAAGAAATTATAAATTAAAAAAATTATATGGATATCTTTTTCTTATTGGATTTACAAAATACTTATTAAAGATCCAAAGAACTTTGTGTGATAAGATAAAGAAAACATGAAGAAAAATCAAATCCTACAAAATACTTGAACTAAAAATTAAAACTATTAGAAGTAAAAGGAAAGAATATACAGTTAGTTTATTTGTGCAAGGCTAAAACAAATACAATATGTTACTTCGGGCAACCTTGTATGAACATTTGGTTGATACCAGGACTGAAAAGACAATGTTTTATGGATTAAGCATCCTCTGACAGGCAGGCCCAATAATTACAAAATATTTTCTGATTAATTAACTTCATTTTTTTATTCATAAGAAATATATTTTTTAATTCTTAGCCTACTGATTCTCCAAAATTAGGCACCCCAATTCTTCATTCCATTCCATAGTTCAAATACTGCCAACACTATCTTTCATTCTACTTTTCTTTATAAAATTTAATTATTGGTTTCCATTGAATCACTGCATCTCTTACCGATCCTAAAACCTCAAGGAGGCTGCTAGCATATCTGGTTTGTACTATTTAAGCAATATATGATTGCTCATATTCACATATCCTAATGTTTTTAAAACCAATTGACTTAAAGCAATGACACCTTATTTAATGTAAATATCCCAATAAAATACCTTCTCTGCTACTTTTAAATTATGGTTGTTCCACTGTGTACACTTCTCATGTGATTTAGGATCAAAGTAAAATCATTTATTATTAATGAAATAATAAATGAAATATGAAATATGCTTAGCAGCTTTCAAAGATCTCTATTTACTACATGTGGACTCTAAAACTTTCCAAAATTTATTCTCTAAATACTATAGGCCCAAAGATGAAAATATCATTAAAAACCTCTCCTCCCACCTTCTTAAAATATACATTAATCTCACCGTGCTATTAATTTTTTTTAACATTGAATATGCCCCAAAGACTTAATTCCAAAGGCAACATACTAAATTTGTTCCTGCCATCTTATTAAATTAAATTTAATTAAATTTAATAAGACTGCATGATGACAATGTATAATTGGGATAGCCATCATATCATCAACATGTGTGAACTGATCTTCAGCGTTGGTTGCTACCATACTTTAACTATATAGCAATTATCTAATATCTATTATCTACTAAACTGCATACAAGGAAAAGTTATTCTTTTCAGGTGCCACAATATACTGGTAATTTGATAGGTTGAAAGACAATTCTATTTGTAATACTTAGTATTTTAATAGTTCTAATTACTGGATGAAGATAACAAATTGTAACCTAATAAATAAAAGATTGTGCACATTTAAATATGGTAGTCACACACAATATTTCATATTCTTTCAAACCTGGTCAAGAGTACAGAAGAGAAAGAACATTTAAAGGAGAATTAATAGCATTTTCATGTTCTATGTTAACATTCTAAATTTAGTCTTATTTGCTGTTATTCAAACAAGCATTTTGGTTGTGTTCCCAGTGAATACTTTCCTTTTTCTAAAAAAGTTGCTTTTTTAAAAAAAGGAAAACCATTCTTAACACATGGGTGTCATCAATAGGGCAAAGAAAAAAATGGCATAGAATTAATAAGCATCTATCTAAAAGTTCAGTTGCAAGTAAAGCTTTAAAATTACCACTGATTTTGAAAAAAACAATTACATACAGTACATGTCACGCATCTTTAGGACAATTTTTAATTTACATAGATTAGTTCTTTCTGAATTCATTAAAAACATCTTTCTTACTATAGTGCAGGTGACTATCATCATAGCAAATCAAAACATACAAAACTCCATTATACTGTTTGAACATACTAGTCCACTTGTCTTGACTAACGGGCTGTGATAGATTTCTGTTGTCTGAGAAATATACCCTAGTCCTTAATTTATGACCGTTCATCTAATAATGGTTTAAAATTATTACAGCCTCAGAAAAAGTCTTTTAAGACCTATCCTCACACTTATGACCATCAGACCACCTTTGCAATCATGTAATTGAAATTCGGGTGAGGTGCTTGGCAGCTGGTTCATATTTACAACTGGTTGCTGCATTCTGCAGGCATGTTATTACCTTTTGTGACCTTCCCAAGCTGGAATCTGAAAAGAATTTTCAATTGAGTATGATGAATTCAGTTAACAACCACGAGATTTGCTTCACCAAGATAAAAATTATCATAGAATTGTGTTCAGTCATCTGGTGACTCACTTAATGACTGCCTCACATTTAGTGACTGAAAGTCCAGTTCCAATTTTAGTTGTAAATTGAGACTACCTATATTAGTAATCTTCTAAAATTAAGATGCCAATGATTAAATCCTCATGAAGTCTTTTATAAACATAATTCAGTATAAACAGTGAAACTTGAAATATAATTGTAACATTTTTGCTGTTCTATTGTGTATGTCGGTTTCTAGATGTACAACCATATACAAGAAACAACATTTTGAATCAATAAATAATGCCAGTATATACTGTCAAGATCATGACTTGCAACCTTCTATGCATACATTTGGAGATGTCTGAAATACTGTATGTATACACCTGCACACAGTGTACTTAAATGTACAGTGAATGTAAAATGCCAGCTTGTGTATCAAACACATAATGGTATTTTTTGTAAAACTCTACTGAAAAATATAGAAATCTTCCTCCCTAAATTAATATTCCAGATAATCTAATAGATAGAAAGAAAGAAAGAAAGAAAGCTCTAGTAGTAGATTCTTAATCCCTCTGGAGAAAGCCCAGATTATTTCCATTTAAGGTCATGTAAGCAGCAGCTGCATATTTTTGTCCCTTGAAGCAAATTAAAAAACAAAGCATGCTGTTTTTAAGTGTGCTAATTTTCCAAATCATTCATATTTTTCTAATATTTCTCAGGAATTTTCTGATTTAATTTCAAAGAGTATTTCAAAGTCTTTTCTCTTCCCCTACAAATATCCTGCACACCTGAGCTTATCTAAAATTTGCAAATATTAAATTCAAGGAAGAATGGGTCAGATTTACTTACTTTATTTAAAGATTTCTGTTTGGAGAAAGTATAACATTATATATGATTTTTTAATACAGGTCTTGAAGAGATGGCTGACCAACTCATTTTACAGATTATTACAAAAATTCCAAATCTGTGAGGAATAAAGCACCAGGTTTTATGAAGTCTACTGTAAACAGGAATAGAAACTTGTACAAGGATGGGATTAAAATGTCATATAAAACCCAATAATTGATGAAATGGCATTAGTCTAAACAGTATTTTAGACATATGAAGATATACAGTACATGTCACACATGTGTAGTTTACTTATTAGGGGTTCTAAGCAAAGGGACCCCAAGATCATAGATGAATGATTTGCATTATTGTTACAGGCAGGAACAGAGAAAGGAAAGAAACCCAGAGAAAGATTTTGGAGTAGGGTGACTGAATCAAGGCCATGAGATTTAAATCCCGACATGGTACCACACCCTTCATAGTTCACAACTGCCAGTTTGCTTTTCAAACATGACACCTGAAAAAAAAGAAAAGAAAACTGATATTCTTGAGAGATCAGAACAGATAAAAGGATAATTGGGATGTTAAAAGTTTTGAAAAGAGAGATCTAAACCTACAGTATTGTTTCCTACTGGAATTAAAAGAAAATTAACCAGCAATGACATGCACAGTAAATTACATTAGGTTTAATTAAGATTTCTAATGTATTGATGCCAAGATGTAAGAAGATGAAATGTGCAGCATAACAGCATATATCCAACTAATTTGTAACAGAAGCCAACATGCCCAATGCACCTGCACTCCAACCCTCCCATAGCTGAGGCCTTCCAGATGAGTTGGGAATGTAACTTCCAAAATTCTTAAGCAGCATCTAATTTAGGGAGGTAGTTTTACTTACCTGAAAAAACACTAGTTTTAATTACCTGAATAAAAATAAAATAAAATTTATGCATATAGAATACTAGCCATGCATCTTTTAAATAAATAAATATTAGATGAAACACAGGACATCTTTTCCAATAGGTTGGCTAACATTAGTGAAATATCAATGCCATGTATGTTAAACAATAGAATAACTAATCTATCTTAAGAAGATTCTTTTTGAAAGGGCAAATACCATTCTCTTAAAAGCCTGTATACTTTCAACAATGACAAGGAACAATAACTGTTACTTAAAAGGCTGCCGCTTATATCACCCTGAAATGCTTATCTCAGCTAAAAGACAGGCCAAAATCACCTGTCACCTTAAGCTATATATCTTACATTGTCGCCAATGTTGCAAATTCACCTGACAATATGATCTCTTGAAATGCTTAAGTAAGGTATACATAGTAACAAGACTGCATGTTCATTCAATGTCCAAATTATCTGGACTATAAATCCAAATGCTAATTTAAGCACACAATACCAAACTGTCATGTCCTTCTCCCACCAATGAACAACAAATGTCCTTTCAGTAGACTTCAGGGTCTCCTGATTATATAAAGCAGTAGTGTAATACTTAAAATAATTTTAAAATGAATACTATAAACTCTTCAACACAATATTTTAAGAACAGTTGGAAGTTTCATTTCAAGTATCTGCGGTATACAGATCTATTAACTGAAAAATGATCTGAATATTAGCTTGTGTTGAGCTATCACATTTGGGTTGCAAAAATCTGGATGACCACTAACTGTTGGAGTTTGGGGTATATCTTTAATGTTATGTAGAGGTCATCCAGATTTCTGCAGTCCAAGTATATTACCCCTAAGTATATGTAAATTGTACATTCAATTTCATGGTTTTTTTTACACCTAGTAGTTTTTATGTGTGTATATACGTACCTAAAGATGAGTATTATCATTCTAGTTGAATGGAAGGAAATGAACAAGTGCTATCTAAATATTATTAACAGAACTATAATTTGTTTGTTTGGATTTCTTGAATTATGGACATGCAATCTCATTTCTATCTACTTTTTCCCTGGGAAATCAAATACTAAACTCCTTGCCCTAAACAAGGCTAGCTCTGCAATCTTCTCTGTTCTTGCAATCTGTTGTGTAACCAATCACTGGAGTTAAATTCCTGAATGACATCATGAGCCCAGCCTATGAAACTTTTGTTATTTTTTCCCTTCAGTGAACTTCAGTTGCTCCCATAAATCTGATGACAGAGAACATCTTTTAGTTTCCCACAGCACATTTTCATATAATTCGGTAATCATCAATTGTTAAGGTAAGGGATTCTACTTTTATTATAATACAACTTTTGATTTTCCAATTAACAATCCTGATTCCAGAAACAGTCTATACCTTTGTTGAACATTATAATTTGATATAGAACTCAAGTGTAAGACATTTCTGTGTTTATTTTTGTTGTATAAAAGAAGCAATCAAGCATTCTGTATGCATGTTAGAGCCAAAGAGATGGAGAGAGGAGAGAAAGAAAAAGAGAAAAGTGGAGAAGAAACAAACCTAATAAATGACATTAAATCTAATATTTCAGCTCTTTCTGCAAAAAATAATAACTCTAGACTATAGCATTAGAATGCAGTATTGCAGGCTACTTTTACTGACTGCAGTTTAGCAGTTTGAGTCTCACCGGCTCAAGGTTGACTCAGTCTTCCATCCTGAGTAAAAAAATGAGGACCCAGATTGTTGAGGGCAATATGCTGACTCTGGAAACCTCTTAGAGATGGCTGTAAAGTACTGTGAAGCGGTATATAAGTCTAAGTGATATTGCTAGTTAGCATTCCTCTCCTCTTCTAGTTTAACTTTTGTTAGACACATTGAACAGTTTCCCTTTAAAACAATTATTTGTAGTATCCATATATCAGATCTGGTGTCAACAATGTGCATTTTGTGTGTGTTTATATTTACTACTGCCCAGCAAATGAATCATATATGTTTAAGGAGATACTGGATCCAAGAAGCAAATCAGAGAAGTCCCAAAAGAGTAATATAGGGAAGACCTTTAGCAGAAGTCCCTTTTTGGACATACTGGCTTTAATACTATCGTTTTTGGAATAGAATGAGGGATCTGATGTTCAAGAAATGCATGGATCAAGAATTGTTGGTAAGCAGATCTAGTAGTCCTTTTCTGAATCCTAGTCAACAGTTCTGATCCTACAGTTCCTGACTAAACTATTTAAACCCATTATAGATATCTTGAATTTAGACTCTAATTTTGTGCAGGATAGTTGTCAAATAGATTCCAAATAACTGATATAAAATTATTTCATCATCTATTAAATCCTAAACTAACATCAAAGACTAAATAATAACAGGAACAAAAATGAGGGGAAAAAAAGAATAAAACCTCTTGAAAATAGCAAAACCAAAGCATTTTAGTAGGAAACACTCTTAAAACATCCAGAATTAATATAAAATTTTGTTTGCATTGTTATCCATTTGGTATATTATTAATTAACAGTGCAATTCTAATAATGCTTACTTGGAATAAAATTCCACTATATTCTGTAAGGTTTACTCTTATGTAAACAGCAAAGAATGCAACATTAGTGTTAGCAAAATTTAGAAGCTGATTTATGGAATAATATATTCTTAGAGAAAAGTTGCATTTTCACCAGATACAAATTCAGTTTCAAAACTAAATAGACTGAAAAATTTGTAAATTTTGTACAATGAACATTTTTGGCTCTTAGGATGTAATATACCTAACCCTCCTTTAAAAACAAAACAAACCTGGTAAGGGCATTTCCATTATTTCTTTTGAGAAAACATCTACCAATGCGATTCTTGGATTACAAAGGAGGCAGAGTGTCACACTAAAGTTATCCACTTTTCAATAATCTTTAATTTCCTGTTAACATTCAGCATTAGTATTTCTTTCCACTTACTGTCTTTTTTCAACTTTCTTGACACACTTATTATGAAGACCCACTTCCTTCTTACAGTTCTTTGGCATTTCCTATTATTTATCTCTTAACATATTATTCTTTATTTTGTTAAACTGTTAATTTCTACCTTTAATTAATAGTATAATGCAATCTTTTCTAAAATATATTTTACTTCAGATCCATCACTGACCACATAATTTAGATTCCCAACTAAAACAATGGAGATTGTGAAGAAAACTTGGCTGCTTGTATGGAAATTAATAACTGACACCTGCCAAAATTTTAAACAACAGGAAACTCATGACCTCTAATGGAAAAACAATCTCACTATTCAGTTGTTTGTAAAAGACTCTAAAACTACAACAAAGTCAAGATAGTTTCTAAAACAAGCACACAGACAGATAGACAGACTAACATAAATTTTAACAAAACATAACATCTAAACAACAGTGAAACCGTAACATTAAAAGACTACTTTTAAATCAGGAAGGGTCAGGATGGAAAACCTCAGTAAAAGTAATTGCTTCTAATTGGCTAATAAAAACAGACATTTTACCAGGTTGGCCCTAAAGCAACCTTTCACTAAGAAAAACCACTGTAAAATATAATTACCCTTGTCCCATACTTCATATTGTATAAATTAGAGAGTGAGAATACAAACATTTTACTTAAAATAACTAAGTCTAAAATAGCTAACAGACAAAAAAATCATTTTAAAACATGATTCAATTTTTAAAAATTGAAAAGGATTGTGTGCTGTCCAATAGTTATGACAATTGGAATTAAAACAGTATTGTACAACATAAACAAAATAGAAAGCTACTAACAGAATTTCTACTGACTTTCTTCAACTGGAACGTGTGTTGCTTGGGACATAAGAAAACAAAGTATAACATGTGAATGAATATCCTTTTTGTTTATTTTTTATTAAAATAAAGAAAAAGTACTTGGTCATCTTTTGAAACAGCTTTTCTACACGGGGCACCTTAATATACTCAATTGTAATTTCAATTAAACTGATTTGAGGGATTCAAGTGTCCCTAATACTTTAAATGAGATGGAAAAAAATTCAAATGTAAATATCGGGAAAACACAGAAAAACACTATTACAGCATAATTACAGGAATTCAGTTTTTAGGCATAAGAAAAATGTTCTTATGAAATTTAAAAATTTTTAAATAGTAACCTTTTCAGAACAAAAACTGAATTGCAGTCCCAATTGGTCTAAAAATTTGCATAGGATTCCCATTTCCTTCAAAGTAGTTCTGATATTATCTCCAGGTATAAAAGAAAGAACTCTAAAATGCTTCCAAAGTCAAATACTTGTAAGCAAAGTGATAGCATTAAATCAAGTAAATGTCAGCTGACTGTTGCATACTGATGTAAAACGAAGGCTAGTAAGAAGGATTAATCATTAATTTTTTTAGTTTTTCCTATTCCATGTTTTAAATATTGAAATAACAGCTGCTAATCTTGTCAGAAACAGAATTATATTATATCAACAAGTAAATTGCTGATCCTTCCAAACAGCATGGAAATTTTCACAAATAAATGACACTGCAATGTGAAATTCAACAGAGTGATATCTATGATTTTACACGTCAATAAAATAAATTTTTCTATCAGCTATTTATGAGGTATATATCTGACAAGTATTAAGTTAACAAATGTGTTTAATGTTTAAGTATTTAATTCATGATAGCTGGATGGAGCAGGATAAACATTTTAGAATAAATGTGTCCATATTTGGCCAGAAGAGTGATACCATTTTTACCGAGTCCCTTGAGAATACAATTTTGTTATTACAGTATCAACCCTTGACAAATGTAAGCCAAAAAAAGAAACTGGACATATTTTTGATGGCTAATAGACTATTGCCCTTAATCTCTCCAGAATCAAAATAGGGCTGAAAATAATGTAGGGAAAAGCAAGGACTGTGAAACATATTTATTATGCAAACCATTCCAGCAAAACTCATGGTTCAAACTGAACATAGCCCACCAACTATGTTTTTTGGATTGTCAGGTACTTGACAGCGTTTTTGTTTTTGTGGGCATCAGACAGAGAAGGCTTAATGAGTCCTCTGAGTCATCACCATACATGGTTGGTAGACTGAACTCAGCCCAGTGAGTCACAAATCACAACTGATGTGTCAAACATCTACTGTCTCTCAAGACTGCTTTCCTATGGAAGGTTATTTTACACAACAGAATATCTTTTTAGAATATCTAGTTTTATCCAGCAAGGCTAAATTGTTCACAAATTTTGTGTACTGTTGTAGTTATCCAATTTATATATATATCATGAAAGCACAAAAATATACTTACCACAATCTGCATTTAGAATACTAGTATACATGTTTGTTTCTTATTAAGACTTTGTTTCACTATACAATGTGTTGCATTCTATCACCTTGAAATAATCTACGCTTGCTGATTAAACCACTGTATGCTGTAATTCTAACTTCACTCTCCTACTTTCCCTAGCTCCACAAAGATTCTTAAACTTCTCAAACGGAAGATATTAAGCACATTGTACTCTCCCTGAAAATCTCTGCTTCTTAGAAATCCATTCTTTCTTAAATTTCTGCTTTCCTGTTGCCATGGAGAAGGTCCAGTACATAACTCGCTCTGCTCTGAGGAGAGCCTCAACTATTGAGGTGCATCCACAAACTCGGCAAAGGCTTCAGGAGCTTTTTGTAAACTTCTGTCTTATCTTAATATGTCTGTTGCTAATATGCATCATTGTGATGCTTCTTTGAAGTCCAGTATTTTTGATTGATCTTCACTACCTTATGCAATGGGAAATGCACAAGAAGGAGAAAAGAACCAAACAAGAAACATCCAGCACAAGGAAAACTATGCAAGAAAGTCCAGCACTTGGTCTAAAAAATTTCTCACCACCTCCACTCTTACTCACTATAACCATTAAAAGCACCTATACTGAACAGTGATTTGAAAACTACTATCACAAGACAATGCATGAGCTAATTTGCCTGCTTTATTTTTAAAGGAAGACTTCTGCGGATGTTGATGATTAGCGTTATGTGTAAAATGTCCAACTATAAAATTTTAAATAGCAGCCTTGAAATTTTGATTCCAGATTATTTCTTTGTTATTACTAATTAGTGTTTACTTTCATGAATAAAAAGTGAGCTGAATGCACTATTATTAAATGCACAATTAAATCACTATATATTCAATGAGATGTGTGTATCTTGAGTAGTATTGTTAACTGAAGCATTTATTAACTTCTTTCTCCCTACATATTCGTAATATATACTTTGAAAAGACAATAAAACATTGCATATTTATTGCCTCGTTCTACTGAAATACAAGTATAAATATACCTTTAAGGCAGAGTTGAAATTCAGCCGGTTCACACCTGTTCTATAGAACTGGTGGTAACAATTATAAGCAATTCAGAGAACTGGTTATTAGAAGAAATCTCCTTTTGTTTTGTTTTTTCCCCACTTTGCGGGGTTAATCCTGTAAATAAGGCAGTTGTTTCTAGTCTAATCTTTATTGTCTTGCTCACAGAAACTGCCTCTCCCCTTATTATACTGTAATTTTGGTGAAGTTGTAATGGTAATGGTAATTCTGTGCTTAGTGATGTTTAATCCTGTGGCCATGCCCACAGAACCGGTAGTAAAAAAAAATGAATTTCACCACTGCTTTAAGGTAAAGGTAAAGTTCCTCTCACACATATGTGTTAGTTGTTTCCGACTCTAAGGGGAGGTGCTCATCTTCGTTTCTAACCTGAAGAGACTGATGATGAAGATTCCATGGTCATGTGGCTGGCATGACTAAACGCCAAAGGCGCATGGAGTGCTATTACCTTCCTAACAAAATGGTTCCTATTTTTCTGTTTGCATTTTTACATGCTTTCGAACTGCAAGGTTGGCAAAAGCTGGAGCAAGTAACGGGAGCTCACTCAGTTATATGGCGCTAGGGATTTGAACTGCCAAACTGCCGACCTTTCTGATTGACAAGCTCAGCATCTTAGCCACTGCATCCCCCCAATATATATCTTTATATTTTGTACCTCTAAAGGTACAAAATACCTTTAGACATCTAGATATTGATTTGCTTGTAACCTTCTACTAGGTGAAATGGTATATCATAGGGCAACAATTTTTAAACCAATATACCTGAAATGGGATACCTTAAATAATACATCCAAAATCAGGGATACTTTACTCTTGTGGAATTGAATTTTTGCAAGATAATGATGATCATTTCCAATGCTCCTTGCAAGCCTGCCTCCTGGCCAGCAGGAAACCAGGAGTTTTTCCTGCTCCCACTGCTTGTTTGCCTGGCCATGGTCATTCTGTTTTGTTTTTTTTAATTAGTTAAGGAAATATCTTGAAAATGATCTCATGGATTGTCTAGTTTGAGATATTTATAAATATTAAATATATTTTCACTAGTAACACTAGTAATATTTTCCAGGTAACACTTTCATTATACAGTTGATCTTCATTCATAAAATTTAGCAAGAGGTCTAGATGCTGAATTTCTGCAAGTTTAATCTTTTCATGTTTTTGTCCACAAAGAATCTATCGCTGCTAAAATAAATAAATAAATAAATCTGTACAACAGCTTCTTATTGGTTGCATTAGATGTTCAACTGTTGTGGGATTGCATATAAGAAATAGCTTTTTTTTTTTTAGCACAGCTAAAAAAAAAGTGAATATTTGAATCTGATTTCAATTTTTTTCTCAAATTATCACTTATTACTTCTATTAAGTTTATAGGCTGTCGCTTTAACTATATATGTATGTGTATATGATATCACTACACCTAAAGTAACAAATGTTGAATGATTTATTACAATCTTAGAATAATTCCACTCATTGAGAATGAACTCTTCATAACATAATTATGTTATATATGAATTTACTTTCCCTACTGAGAAACAACCAGTTCTAAACTTTCCTAAAATAAAATGAAGGCTAACTGTTTAACAAAGTATTAGATTTTATTTTAATTTTCACTGCTTATGCATTAAAATAAGTTCAGTCATTTTTGTGCAACACTATAGACTATCTGACCATAAATAAAGCATGCCAAAATTAAATCTAAAGATCATTGTTTTCAGATCATTATTGCTTATTTCAGGACCATCTCTCACCTCTTCAATTTTGGATTCTGCAATGTTAAACAAAGCTCCATTTAATATAAATAACAAGTAACTACATAAAGAAGAATACAGTGGAACCTCTAATCACGAACGCCTCTCACCATGACCAAATCGGGTGCTGACCAAAAAATTTTGCAAACTGTTTGCATTTGATCAGGAACAGAAACCCAGGTAGCAATCAAACAGCACGGCAGATTTCCCCAATTTTGCCTTCCATGCCACTGTTTTTTCTGCACAGTTACGACCAAACTGGGTGCTGACTGAAGTGCTGGAACTAATTATGGTCATGACCGGAGGTTCCACTAATTTCAAGTGGTTTCTGGAAGTTGGGAAGTATCTACATAGAAAATCTGCTAGAGGCAGCACTTCCAGGGAAGACAAGGAAATGTGAGACTGATATTAACAGTGTTGTGATATTGCTCTCATGCCCCCAAAAGGCAGTTTGTGTACAATTTCACTCTAAACATTCTAATAAAACCTGCAAATGCCCATATGTTTACCTGAATGCTAAAATAAATATATTATTAATTATAGAAAACATATTATTAATATAGAAAACAAATTCATTTTATTCCCAATTCCCAACTGTTTCAGTTTTAAGACTTAATTTCAAACTTTTGCTCCTATCTCCATATATTCAGTTATAGTATTTTGTTCTTGCATCTAAGTAACAAACATTTGAAAATGAATAGCCAGATAATTAACTAGTAACCTCTCCTTACTTTTCGATGAATAATTTTTATTAAAAGAAATTTTATGAAGATTTTTAAAAACTACAGAAAGACAGAAGAAAAAATAGGGATTATAAAAGTTAAAAAGTAACAAAAGATATCTTAAAAAAATAACTTCTACTTTCTTTTCAGCAGCAAGAAACATAGCATTGCCATCATCATATATTGCACATCAGAGTTCCATTCTTCCCTTAAAAACATTTTAATCAATAAATTAGGCTGACCATATTTGAAAAACAAAAAAAGAGGACGGGGGGGGTCGGTGGGGGTGGGGGGGGCGTCGGCGTCATTGGTGGCGGGGCGTCGACGTCGGGGGGCGGGGCGAACGGGAGCGCGGCGATGGCAAGGGGGGGCGAAAGGGAGCGCGGCGATGGCAAGGGGGGTGAACGGGAGCGCGGCGATGGCAACAGGGGGGCGAACGGGAGTGCGGCGATGGCAACGGGGGGGCGAACGGGAGGGCGAACGGGAGCGCGGCGATGGCAACGAGGGGGCGAACGGGAGCGCGGCGATGGGAACGGGGGGGCGAACGGGAGCGCAGCGATGGGAACGGGGGGGCGAACGGGAGCGCGGCAATGGAAATGGGGGGGCGAACGGGAGCGCGGCGATGGGAACGGGGGGGCGGTGGCGGGGGCCGGGGGCTTCCCTTCGCCGGCAATCGACCGCAAATAGGCTGAGAAGCAAGAAGC
>JAEANM010013613.1:0-14332 GCA_017656035.1 Myanophis thanlyinensis | reverse complement strand
TAAGAATAACCCCAAAGTTTAAAACAAGTTTATATAAAATTTAAAATTTAAGTTTAAAAATTAATTAACCCTTCGGTTAATGACCTCGGGACACTGCAGCCGTCACAAATAGAAGTCTGTTGCCAAGTGTCTGACTTCTGATCACGTGACCACGGGGATGCTGCAACCGCCGTAAGTGTGAAAAAGTCACAGGTATTTTTTTTTTCCAGTGCTGTTATTACTTGAAACTGTCACTATGCAAACTGTGGCAAGTTGAGGACTGTGCAATATTGGATGGATGTTTAGCAAGTCTCCAGGATGAGAAAGTGTCCCAGCAATGACGCAGCGGTCTCTACAAGTGGATTAGTTTGTTCCTTATTTTGCACCTATAATGTTCTTCTAGACAACTTCAGATACTTTTACAAACCCTGAACTTTTTTTTTTTTTTAGAATGAGCAAGTGTTTTGACAAAGATAAGCAGCTGCTCTGGTTTAGCTCCTGGTGGCATTACTAATTAAACAAGCTAGGAAGAGATCGTTCCAAGTTAGTTTCCTTACTGCTTTCTCTTCTAACTAATTTTGCATTGCAAAGCTTGTGCATTTTTTTTTACAGTTGATAATCCTCGACATACAGCCACGACTAAGCCCCAAATTTCTGTTGTTATGTCAGACATTGGTAAAGCGAGTTTTGCCCCATTTTACGACCACAGTCCTTAGGTGAATCATTGCGGTTGATAAGTTAGCTTGTTAAGTAAATCCGTCTTCCCCGTTCACTTTGCTTGTGAGAAGGTTGCAGAACGTGACACAGGGACACAGCAACCGTCATAAATACAAATCAGTTGTCAAGCACTTGAATTTGGATCACCTGATCGTGGGATTTGGCACCGCAACTGTGAAAAATGGTCATAAGTCACATTTTTCAGTGCCGTTATAACTTTGAATGGTCTCTAAACAAACTGATGTAAGTTGGGGGCTACTTGTAGAGGAACAAACCAAACAATCTAACCTGGATATAAGGCTAAAAAAATAGGATGAAAGTTCCTAAATTATTTGACTGCCGTTACCTCCGAAACAAGCCGGATTAGAGCAGTTGCTTTAGGTTATGCTTGATATAAACTCATTTTTTATTTCCTAACTTCTGTCTTCTTTAGATTTCATGATTAATAAGAATGCTTACTAAGAGCAGTTGTGGTGCAGTGGTTAGAATGCAGTACTGCAGGCTAATTCTGTTGACTGTCGGGAATTCGATCCTGACCGGTTCAAGGTTGTCTCAGCCTTCCATCCTTCTGAGATCAGTAAAATGAGGACTCAGATTGTTGGGGGCAATATGCGGATTTTGTAAACTGAGAGGGATGTGAAGAACTGTGAAGCGGTATATAAGTCTAAGTGCTATTGCTTCTCTTGAAATCATGTATCTCATGTGCAAATCATATTCTAGTAACTTCTTGGATTTTGCTGTTTGGAAGATAGCTTTAAATATAGTTTGGTACAGGAGCTAGCTAGCTGATACTTCTTTGTCCTGCTTAAGACTTAGTAATTATAGGAATAGGTAACCTTACATTTGCAGTGACAGCAAGGGAGTGAGGCGTCTGCTGGGGTTTGTTGGAGCCTAGATGTTTAAACAACCGTAGGAAATACATAACTTGATGTTTATCCTTTTGCTATTTTCTGTGGTCCCAAACGAAACAAAATTGTTTTCAAAATACAACCAATTTGGAATATGTATATTTTTAAAAAATACAATTGATTTTGGAATACGTATATTTTTAAAAACACAAGTGATTTGGAAACCGTATTTTTTTTTTTAAACGTTTGAGATGTTAGGGTATTTTTTAAAAAATAAAACCAGGCTTTCTTAGTAGATTATTTCTAAATAAATGCACAAGCAAGGGAGGATAGTTTTTACATGCAGTGTTCCTTGAGGTAGCACCTTAAAAAGGTTTTCATAATTAAGCGGGATCTCAGAAGAATAAGATTTTGCATCACCAAATAACCGAACTTCCTTTTGCCTTTGGACCATTGGATGCTAAAAATTCTCACCATAAAACCGTTAATTGCAAGGTAGCATTAAATTTTATCACAGGCATTCCAATATCATCATAATTTAATATTCATTGAATTAATACTTTTAGTTTTTATAAATAGAAAGTAGAAGTGCATTAAATCATTTGCTTTCCAGACCTTCTGTTCTAGTATGGGAAGGGCTTCCCAAGCTAACTTCCTGGGAAATCATCCTACCTTACCAAAAATGATCTGAGCTGGAAATGGGTCCTTCTGATCTCTCTTGTGCAATTAGCAGGGTCTGTTGGCTTCTGACATGGCTGTTCCAACATGTGAGCGTTTCTGATAAGATTGGAACAAGATATTTTGGGGTCAGGACATTTTAGCCTTGAAACATTTTCTCTAAAGCACTTTGACGGGATGAAGGATAATATCTGACTTTGGGTAACTTCCTCAAACTCTTCCTGCATATTTCCTTGCAGCAAAAAAAAAACCAAAAAAACAAAAAAACAAAACCCCCTCCATGCTATTCTGGATGAGTCCACAAAATCTTATATCATTTAGGATAAGATGTGCAACAAAGTTAGACAATTCCGTTCGTTATATTAACATTCACATTTTAAGCCCGTCAGATTCGATTAGTTTAACGCAACACACACAAAAAGTATAAAGATGACAGGTGTCTATGGAGATTGTCAGTCATCCAGGTCATGATTATCAGGTGCTTTTTCAAGAGGCAACTGGACTTTCTGGTTTCAGAAAGTCCAATTGCCTCTTGAAAAAGCACCTTTGGGACTATGAAGATGACAAGAACTTTTCAACTAAATACCATTGCTAGGTGAGGTTAGAGAGGATATTACAGACTACCACCATGTCTGGTAGTTAGCACATTGCAAAAAGCTAGACTTCTATAAGTGCCGTATTTAGAGTTTTCACAAAGTAAATTAAGCTAGTGTCGATTGGATTTATGTAAAGCCAGGAGGAGACTACTTGAAAGACAAAAGATATGGAAAATTTTGCATCGGTAATGAGTATTCCCAAGAAATAAGTGTTTTTTGAAATAAGTGTTATTTATTGCAAGGAAAATATCTGTTAGGACGAGAATGCATAACACAGTTCTGGGACATTTCTAGATAAAATATAACTCCCTGGATATTACACAGGTATCCTTGGGAAGAAATTCCTTGCAAAAATACCAAGTGTACATTCTTTGAAAACAATGTGTAATCTCTGCTAAATGGTTCTGTTTGGCAAGGAAGAAATGCTGCTAACCAGCTACTTTATATGTGTGAACTCGTTGTGTTCAGCAAGGCCCACAGGTGCTCAGTGTGTAAATGAGATTCAGGATGATGGGAAAACGAAGTCTGGAATGTTTGCCTTGCAGCTATTGCTCTAGAAGCCTCTTGTAAAATGAGGTGTTAAAGCAACTAGCTATGGGTCATAGCTTTGTCCCACGATCACCATGTGTTTGGTTAATCCAGTATTTCTGTTCAGTTGGGCCTTTTGCAAATTGGAGAAATTCATGGTTTCGTAAATGTGTCCTTGTTTACCGTCTGAGTTGGGGGTGATCTTTTGTCAAGGTAACTTCTGTGGTGTGCTTTTACATAAATTATTGCAACCAACTGCACCGTTTGTCATATATGTTTTCTTAACTGAAAAATTAATGTCTGGTTATCTCACTTACATTGAAGAAGTTTGCAATTAAAATGCATGCTTTTTTTTCTGCATAAAGTTTGAACAAAAGTAGTTTGAACAAAACAATTGTGTGGTTTATCATAGGTATGTAAACAAATGTTTAACAGACTGGGAATGTATATTGAAAATTTTGATTTATTTACAGTATTTGAAGACTGTCCCAGTTATATGGTTAGGAAAAAAATTGAAACAAGCAGTACTAAGCAATATTTGTTTATTAAAAATATTATTAATATTCATATCAAGATGAAAGCTTGCAATGACAATTACATCAAAAAGCTCCATAGAATGAAAAGACTTTGCAAATTGTAAGAGTATTACACATTTTTCTTTGGAAAGGAAAATCAGGCTATGTAGAATGTACAAATATGGTTTTGGCAGAAACCTATCATATTAGAAAGTAGCATCTCAATTGTCCTAGCTTTACTTCAGTGGTGAGAAAAGGATTTTAGATCACATTGTGATTTGTTTGTTATCTGTGACTTTTTTCTGTCTGAAATGTACCATGACCATTAATAAGTTAGAGATGCAAACATCCCCACTTGGTTTGTAAGTTCCTGTTGATTGTGCAATTTCATGCATGCTTTTTTGAGGACAAGCTTTAAGAAATTCTGACATTTCTGAGTAAACATATCTACAGCTCCATTTAATTCAGACAGAGGGAATATTTTATCCAATACCTTTTTCTCCTGATTGGAATGTTGTCTCTTTGTTTTAATTTATTGCTGATCTGACCTCTGCTTTTCTAGATAGATGAAGTGACCCAGTGATGAATGGAGGCAGCTTGTCATAAATATCTTATAGTGCTTGTAATAGTGCTTGCTATTACATACTCCATTACCCTTAATGTAGATTTGAATAACTGCCCAATACAAGAAAACCATAAATCTAACTTTTCCCCACTTTTCATCTATTTTCTTTTGCTGTTCGATGTGGCTGATCTTCGGACAACTCCATTTATGATTTGCTTCTTGTATCATATGAACCTAGGAACTTAGGTCTAATACAGTTTCTGAATCTTGTGAACAATGCACAGCAATCTTCCTAATTGTATAAATGGGAATTTCTGCTTTCTGTTCCATATAAATAGAACTAATTGTTAGAGAACATAGTTGGATTACAAACATACGCATGTATTACCGGTATTGTCTAATCTCAGAACTCTGGATCAAACATTATTTGTTATTTCAGAGTTTATTGCTTGGTGCCTTGACAGTTTTGGTGGGTTCAAAATAAATTTGTTGGATTTTTTTTTAAATTGTAGTTCTTAGAAACCAACCAGTGCTAGGTTATATCAATTAACCAAAGATTAAATATTAGTGAATTTTAAAATAACAAAGCTTAAAGGATCGGTCACCAGCTTCACAACTTCAGTGTAGTCTGGCAGAACATTTGTGTTAATTTTTATGTTTTCTGACCAATCCATCCTCTTATACCACAGACTTTAATTTCTGGAGTTATAGTTAAATAATAGGGTATTTATTGAAGAGAAAACCCCTCAAAATATTCGCTCCGTTTAAATGCAATAATAGAACGGTCCCTATAATGTAATGTTAAATTATTTTAAGGTCTGATCTCATCCTGCATTTTAGGCAGCGGTGTGTTGTTATAACCTGTCATCTCTAAAACCTTAAATTAGAGTAAACTTTCGTGGTATAAGATTGATCCTCAAAGGAGACTGTTAGTAGTTGTTGACTATGGATTTCTGCAAAGAAAAAATAAGGTGGACCTTGTATCTTGATCAGGTATTTTTTTAAAAAAATACTTTTGCTAGCTTTATGATTTAACCTAAATCCTTTTAATATTATACAGATACCTAAGATACCTAGAATAACAACCATATTAACAGAGTGTTAAAGGTTTTTAAACATTCTTCTTACGTTTATAGATGAGAAGTTTTAACAGCAGGCAGGTGAATTTTGGTGCAGACTAATTTGCCTATCACCCTCTTTTTTTCTTTCTCCTCCCCTAAGGAAATATATTAGCTAAGTAAATGTCAACTTGTTGGTAATGTTTTCACTTGAATGCTTGGGGTAAAACATTTAATTTTTAGTTAATCAATTTCTAAGGAGTAGGGCCACCAACTGGTTTCTTGCTTGCAATCCTGCCTTAAACATCCTATTTTTGTTTGATATAATGGGTTGCTTGTGTGATTTCAGCCGCTTATCAAGAAAGGAGCTGTTGATAAGAGGTGGTTAAATGCTTGCAGAGATAAAGAGATAATGTAACAGGCATTTTGTACGGCTTTTGAAAGCAGAGCGATTTTTCTTCTCTGTTCAGTATAACTGTGCTAATGGTAAAATAGTAATGTTTATGCTAAATTTACCAAATAGATGTCTTGTGTTTCTCTTGACCTAATAAGCATATTGTGAAAGGTTTAATTTGAAAAGTCAGATGGAATTCAGACAGAATAATCTCAAAGACGTTCATAGAATATATTTATTGGAAAACGACAGTTGTGTTTTCCACAAGACCCGGGTGGCAAGGATTTTGAATTAATCTCCATTATGAATAAAATATTCTTATTAAACAAAGTCTCAAAATATCTGTTGCAAATTCAACATTATAGGACAACAACAAATGAAAATCTCTTTAAACTTGATTTTTAAAAACTTCAGTATGTATTGCTTCGTAAGACATTAATCAGTTCGTCAATACTCAGTTTTTACTTTAAGTATCAGATATTTTACGCAATACCTGATTTGGCAAGATTAATCTGTTTCAAGTTAAGAAGGCATAAACAGTAGATTTATCTAACGGCCTGAATTACATATGCTTGAACACTGACGGGGGAGAGAGACATAGATATTAAGTTACTCAGAAATATGGGTGATGGATCCCATGAAAAACAGCTCTCTGAATATCCACTATTGCCTTGGTACGATTTTTAAAATACTTTATTTTACAGTCCCAGAAATCTTGGATAGAAAATACTTTCACCAAACGGGAATGTGTCTACATAATACCAAGTTCAAAGGATCCTCACAGGTAAATGAAAAGAGATACAGAAATATTGCAGCCTTTGGTATCATCCTCAAAATTAAGGTTTAAGCATTCTCAGGAGGGATCTGAGAGAGAGCAGTCTAGTAATTTCTGCAGTAGCAATTTGGATTCAAGAAATTTGAAGGAGAAATTCTGTGGTATGAAATGGGAATGTTTTAAGAATTGGAAGTGAATAGGAACATAAGAAGAAGGGCTTTTTTTCTTTTTGAGCTTGGGATCTACGTGAGAAGAAGGAATTGCAATTAATTCCCTTAATTTGTGCTGTATTGGATATAACCTATAGCTGGAGAAAATAGCGGGTTTTGTTTTGCTTATATCATCTTTGCTGGGTTACTCTTTTTCCTGTTGTCCTGTAGTGAACCTGTGAAAACTAAGCTTACTTAAATTTTTAATCTTAGATGCCTTCCAGGATGTCAGATTTGTCAGCAACTTGTCAGGTAAGTCGTTTTGCATTAAATGCAATATTTTTAAAAACTGGGTTAAATAATATAAGTAAGTTATTTGTAAGCACCATAATCTGTTTCTGGAAGCAGTCTCTGGAAGCAGAAATAAGTCGAAATGCAGAGAAGGTTAAAAGTAAAAAAAGGTGCTTACACAAAGAGCATAGGGAATGTAGGCATGTACTAAAGTGAGCAGTAAACATAATTATACCTGCTATCATGGCGTTCAAGCCCTTATATATTACCTCTCTTCTTAATATCATTATGAATATTCATTATACTGCAGTGTGATTTCTTTAATGTGACCTCTGAAATGGGAACTTCTCAAGTTTCTGAAAAACATGGAATTTTCAGAGACACTGTCTCGCTTAAATTTGGTAGAAATTAACAGGTAGAGACTGTGAAAGTACAGTGAACATGTACTGTGGCTTGTAATGTTATCGCAATGTGCCTCTTCAATTTCCTAAAGTGAGGTTTTTGTCCTTAGGTGCTGTTGCGGCCGCTTGGTACGGCAACATGCCTGCTTCACTGCAAGCCTTGCCATGAAATACTCCGATGTGAAGCTAGGTGAAAATTTTAACCAGGAAGTTGAGGAATGGTCTGTAGAAAAACATACAGAGCAGAGTTCAACCGATGCTTACGGTATCATTAATTTTCAAGGAGGCTCTCATTCCTACCGAGCAAAGGTTTGTATCCCACGGTTCTATTTGTCTTCTACTGGTGGAGTTGATGAGCGCTTCTGGAATCATTTTCAAGTGCAATATCCAAAGTGAAGATTAATACAGCAGTATTGGTCTTCAAACACAGAAGCAATAGGATGGAAATAGATGGGATTTGAGTCAAGTTCTCATATGACTGAATTGCCCTTCAGTTTATAATATAATTTTAATTTAAGAATTTAATCTCTAAATTACTTTTTTTGTGATAAGCCTTCATGGATGGTGCTAGCAATTATTTATATTTCATTTTTTGAACTGGATTTTATATCCATATCAATGACTATTAATTTATCCATTAATATGGGTGATAAAATGTATTTCTTCATTTAATTCAGCCTTTCAGATTTTCTTTGCCTTTTCCTGATTCCGATAATGTAATGAAAATGGAGGCATAGTTAAAGCACTTCATCTTAATTCCATTTGTTTATTCTTCGAACTCCTAGTTGGAAGTACATGTACATATATGCCCCCACACACATTTGAATTAGTCATTGGGATGTGGACATTTATTTCTTAGTCACCTTGTTGAACTTCTTGAACTTTAAACCTATTTAAAATAATGCAGAAACAATCCCACGCTAAGCTTGTTTTGCAATATAGTTTTATTATTTTGTGATTAAAAAAACCTTCTCTATTAGTCTCTAGTGTCTATAAACGGAGGTTTTAGATAACAATGTGCCATCCCAAAAAAAACACTTCCTTCTTCTGTTTTCCATATTATACCTACAACATATAGAAAATGCATTGCACATAATTTGAATTCACACCAAATACATTGTGGAAACCTGAGCAGTTCTGTTAAAATTGGTATTCTTAAATGAGATTTTGAAGACCAATTTAGGTTATACTTATACCTTAAGTTTTAAAGACTTTTGTGTGTTGTGCTGAGCTATATTTTATTTTAACCATGGTTTGTAGGCTAGATATGTATTATTACCTTATTAACAAAGCGATAGAAATTATAATGGCTGTATTTGTAGAACAGTGCTAAACCAAAATCGAACAAACCATTTTATGAATCCAAATAGAGAGGCAGGTTTAATCTCTCAAAACATTCATTAGGAATTTTGAATCAGCCTTTCTTTCAGCTGTAATATCTGTGTGTCACTGCACAAATTCTTTTATATTTTGCCTGTTTCATTGTTAAAGGTTATTAATGTTTCCCCCCCTTTTTTTGATAGTATGTACGATTGTCATATGACACAAGACCTGAAGCCATCCTACAACTTATGCTTAAAGAATGGCAGCTGGAACTGCCAAAACTTGTTGTTTCTGTACATGGAGGGATGCAAAAGTTTGAGCTTCACCCACGGATCAAACAGTTGCTTGGTAAAGGCCTTATTAAAGCTGCAGTAACAACAGGAGCCTGGATTATAACTGGAGGGGTGAACACAGGTGATGCCTTGACTGAAAACATAATTTTGATGCACATGTATATACATAATTTTGATGCACATGTATATATGCTCCTGAGTTGTGTTATTGTTTGGATGTCATAATGAGTCAGAATTTATTTTAAAGGTCCATGAAAGTAGCATATTGGAATCCTGGAATGACACCAAACTTGATAGATAACATAGATAGTTCTCGATTTACGACCACACTTGAGCCCAAGATTTCTATTGCTAAACGAGTCAGTTGTTAAGTGTGTTTTGTCCCATTTCATGACCTTTTTTGCCACATTTGTTAAGTGAATCGCTGCAGTCATTAAATTAGTAACACGGTTATTAAACAAATCTGCCTTCCTCATTGACTTCGCTTGTCAGAAGGTCGCCGAAAAAGGATAACACGACCCCAGAACACTGTAACTGTCATAAATATGAGCCAGTTGCCAAGTGTTTGAATTTTGATCACATGGCCATGGAAATACTGCAATGAGCATAAGTGTGGAAATAAAAATGGTCATAAGTCACCTTTTTCAGTGCCGTAATAAGCTTGGTCACTAAGTGAATATTTGTAAGTCGAGGATTACTTGTATATATACATTCTCATGACCAGAAGGGGTGAAACTAATGAACTAGATGGAGAGGATGAAAGAGACTAATAAAAAGACGACAATTAAATGCTTCCCGCGGTGGTAACCTCTTGTTTCTTAATTGACAAGCATTCATTGGTTGTGATGTATGAGCCAACTTACTGAATTTTGTGGAGATTGATCATCAATACATATACACTTTTATTTTTGCGCAGGAGTTGCAAAGCATGTTGGTGATGCTTTAAAGGAGCACGCCACCCGATCATCTCGAAAGATTTGCACTATTGGAATAGCTCCTTGGGGAGTGATTGAAAACAGAAACGATCTTGTTGGGAAAGATGTAAGTTCATAAAGTTATTGTATGTGCCCTTAACTGGGGGGAAAGAGGGGAAGATTTGAAAATTATTTATTTTATTCATTTATTTGTTCATTCATTCAATTTATCTGGCTGCCATTTTCAGACAAATTCTGGGTCATAGAAATCATTAACAACCAATGAAAAATGGCATGCAAAAAAGTAAATATAGCTGGGAAAAATTATCATCTAAAGATGTTAACATACAGTAAGCAGGAAACAGGGTCCTTAACAAATTTGGGACATAATTTGGCATATAACTGGGCCATTTTCCTGTTCAGGTTTTGATCTGAATTCTTAAGGTCATAAAATGTAATTATAAAGTGAATGGAGTTGAAAGATGGATTTTTCTTTCAGAAAGTTTACACTTTGTGTTAGTTGACAAACTACTACAGTGTATCAGAGTAAAGCAAGATATTTAAACAAAACTGTATTCTGGATACATTGAAACCCTTGATTTTGGAATAAGTATTTTAAAATGTAAAAAAGAAAAGTGTTAATGAGTTGCAGTTTAATTGTAATCGTATTCCATCATCATCAGCCATTCAATCATGTGTGACCCTAAACCACTCTATGCCCTCTCCGTGCCCCTCTGGCCCGCACCACCTCTTTCAGAAATAAAAATGGAATAGTATTCCACTTTTAAATAAAGTCACATGCAATTCATCTTGTATAACCACTTTATTTTTTAAAGGAACAAAGGATTGATCCTTAACTAATCGATAGAATGATCATTGGCAATTGCAGACTGTTGTCCGTTTGAAAGAGTAACCTTGATTTATTACCCAGGAACACATTAATTTTGCTTTATGTTTAGGTTGTTGCTCCATATCAAACTCTGCTAAATCCTTTAAGTAAATTAAACGTCCTGAATAATCTTCATTCCCATTTCATACTGGTGGATGATGGCACAGTTGGAAAATACGGAGCAGAAGTGAAATTGCGGCGAGAACTGGAAAAAACAATCAGTCAGCAACGAATTCATGCAAGTACGTATGGTATATGATTATAATGATAGAATTGACTATTTGTTTTAGTGTACATGAAATGACATGACTTTCAGACCAGACAATGGGTGATAAAGTGGCAAAGATTTTGTTGAACTTGTCTAATTGGTAGGAGGCTGATTTAAAAAAAAAAATTTTTTTTTAAATTATGGAAGGTCAGTTCTTGTATATTGGCAAAACGTGCATTATATCTGTTTCAGTTTTTGGCAAAACGTTGAAAGCTTTGTAACCATAAAAAAAATTGCTGTGAAAAATGATTGCGTGTTTACAGTGTTTAAGTTGCATTTATGCTGACTTAGCTGACTGGGGTAAAACCACACCTTCAACCTTGTGCATGATTACCTGTATTTAAAATGTGTGCCGATCAACTTTTGACTTGTTTGTGCAATGAAAGACAAACCTGGAGTCTAGTCTATATTTCAGTTCCATGGGACGGTCTGCAACTTAGTCCGTTTGAGGTACCTTGGTTTGAAAGGTTTTGCCCTCTGGTGTACCGTTTCACCCAATTACACATTACAGGAAAGAGAGTTTGAGTATAAGATGGATTGCAAGCAAATTTCACCTTTCTGTCAGGTTGTTTAAGGCAGTCAGCGTAGGTTTCTCACACTTTCTTTTTATGTAGGTGTAAGCAGCAGCTGGGCTTATTTAATTTCTGCAAGCTTTAGTGATCTTCAGGCTTTTAAAATGATAATAATGTATTCATCTATCCATGGTCAACTCTACTGGACAATTGTAACCTCTACGGCTTTTGCAAATCTTGTCATTTGTTCATTTTCATTCTATTTTTTAATCTCTGTTCATTGTTCTCTGTCTTTGACAGAGAACACTCTTGGAAATACCTCAATATATATATGTGTGGGCATAAATACTCCTTCAAGATTGGTATACCCTCCATAGTTCAGTCTTTATCCCAGGTGCATATTGATCATTCAGGAAGAGTTGCTCAATACAGTTAAGTAATAACGGCCACTGTCCATTGATTAATAATAGCAGTAACATTAATTTTGCCAACCAATGGAAACTGCAAAGTCAATTTCACAAAACCACGAAACCTGCTAAAGGTGTAGAGGATGCACATTCAGTTTCTTATACTGTAAAGTTGGGGCTTTAAAATTTACTTCTAAAAGAAAAATAAATCTGTTTTCGAGTGAATAAAGCATTTCTGTATTTTCTTTAAAACCTCTTTACGTAGGAATCGGCCAGGGTGTTCCTGTGGTGGCACTTATCTTTGAAGGTGGTCCCAATGTTGTCCTTACTGTTCTGGAGTATCTTCAGGAAAGCCCTCCTGTGCCAGTGGTGGTGTGCGAAGGGACCGGCAGAGCTGCAGATATCCTGGCTTATGTTTATAAGCAAACAGAAGAGGGAGGGTAAGCCGTTTTAAGCATCAGCCACTTACAGTGGAACTGATCTCCATCAAGTTGGGTTGTTCATCCCTCTTGCTCAATCTTTTCTCCTTCCTTCCTTCCTTCCTTCCTTTCTTCTTTATTGGCCCAAATGTGATTGGACACACAAGGAATTTGTCTTCAGTGCATATGCTCTCATAAAAATACATTCATCAAGCATCATAGATGCAACACTTAGTAATAGTCATAAGGTACTAAATAAGCAATCAAAGCACACTAGGAAACTAAGTAAAACAATAGAAATCGTAAAGATATAAGCAACAAGGTCATAAGTGGGAGGAGATAGGTAATAGGAAGGATGAGAAGAAGAATAGTAATTCAGTGTTAGTAAATAGTTTGACAGTGTTGTGGGAATTTAGCAGAGTGATGGCATTCAGGGAAAAACTGTCCTTGTGTCTAGTTGTTCTGATGTTCTAGATGTCATATCAGATGTGTTCAAGAACAGGCTGACTTTCTTTGTGCAAAGCTACTATGTATGCTCAACCACTGAGCTATGTAACACATCCCTATGAGGAGAGCAATTTTTCTGCAGTTGCGTTTTTCAACTTAAATGCAATTGCCTAAGAAACAATTTATTAGAACCTAGTTCTGTAATGGTCCCAATTTTTTCTTCCTCTAGCTCTGAATTTAAAAAAAACGTCTCCCATACTTCACATATGATAATTATGCAGAAATTCTGGCTTCTTTCTTTAACCTCAGAAGCATCCCCGATGGAGCGGAACCAGAAATCATTTCAACAATCAAAAAGACATTTAATTTTGGTCAGAGTGAAGCGGTTCATTTATTCCAGACACTGCTGGAATGCATGAAAAAAAGGGAACTGGTAAGTAAGTCTCTACAATGCTACAAGGATTTGCTTAATAAATCTGGAATGAATTAAATATATATTCTAATCCAGATAATTTGTCTACTTTGTGAATAATACTGAAGTTAGAATTCCCATTTCAACTTAACATGATATAATGTGTGTACATGAGAGGCAGGGGGCACATCTGAAAAACTTTCTTTCTTAATCCAATTTTCAAAACAGATCACAGTGTTCCACATTGGGTCTGATGAACATCAGGACATTGATGTTGCAATCCTTACAGCTCTACTAAAAGGTACATTTTTCTTTCAAAGTGATATTGTTTATCTTAGAAGTTTAGATAGTTCCACACTACCTTTTGGTAGTACCAGGGATTCCTTTTGTTGCCTGTATTGTTTCTGATTGGGAACTGTTTTGAGAATCACCTTTAAGGAAAATAAAACCACCCCATTAATCTTTTTTGCTGTTTATTTGATTGACTTTTTCAGTTCCTGATTTCATCATCTCCTTGTAATGGTGGGATAATTATATAAAATTGTCTGAATGCTAGATAATTCTTGGCTTAATTCTGCATAAAGTTGTCATTTCTTTTATGGTCCCCTCCAGCATATTGATGGGTGGTCAGATATAAACACCATTCACTGATCTATTACTTTCTGGCTCACTTTATTCTGTTGGATCTCTGATGTTCTCTGAGCTTGGTTGTTTTTCTACGGACATTGCCAAACTAAGTAACATCATCAGTGCACTGAGGTATCATCTTCAAGAAAAAAATAACCAAGATCATGCAGCATCAGGGACCCCATAGTTCAACCTGAGCTACAGAAATTCCCTTCTGTTGGCACACTTCACTCTGTAGCTTTCACCATGTAAAACAGACAAGCACTACAGAGGGTGATACGCTCAGCTGAGCGCATCATCCGCACCAAACTCCCTGATCTGCACTCC
>JAEANM010013611.1:0-14332 GCA_017656035.1 Myanophis thanlyinensis | reverse complement strand
CCCCCTCCCCCCGTTACTATGACAGCCGACATAAGATAAGACAGTTAGAAGCAAGAACATTATGGAAAGTTTTCAGCCGGAACTATATAGAGATTCTATGGAGGCTGACATCTCCCTTCTTTCTCTCCATTCTTTCCTTCTCCTTCCAGCCTTCCTTCTGAGTGGTGGTGAGGCAGCAGCTGGGTGCAGGGAGGGAGCGGCGGGGCGGGGGTAGCCCGGCAGGCCAGCATCGCCGGCCGGTCTCCATGACAATGCGGCCGGCCTCCTCCTCTCCTCCTCATATCCCGCTTCCTCCTCTTCTTCCACAGGCCAGGGCAAGTGGGGGCCGGTCAAGCCGCACTGCCACTCATGGAGCCGCCGGCTCGGCTCCCTTGAGCCGGGCGAAGTGGCTCTAGTGTCTAGTGGTGGCGGCTGGGGGAGGGAGCGGCGGGGCAGGGGCAGCCTGGCAGGCCAGCACCCTCAGCCGGTCTCCGTGACAATGAGGCTGGCCTCCTCCTCTCCTCCTCATATCCTGCCTCCTCCTCCTCAGGCCAGGGCGAATGGGGGCCAGTCAAGCCACACTGCCGCTCATGGAGCTGCCGGCTTGGCTCCCCTGAGCCGGGCGAAGCGGCTCTAGCATCTAGCAGTGGTCGGCTGAGCCCTGCTGCTCCCTCCCCGCCCACAGTCGCTGCCCCGCTGCCACTGCCCCCGGCCTGGTGGTGGCTCTGCTTGGCCTCTGCGGTCTTACTTTACCACAGAAGGCGGCTCTCAAGCCTGGCGCGGCGACGGGAACGGGAATGGCAGCTTTTCCAGGGAGCAGCGCGGGAGCTGGGCCGCCACCACCAGCTCCCCCTGTGATGGGGGCAGCGGCGGTGACCGGAGTATCCCCTTCTCCGGCGATGGCCAGCGGGGCACTGGTTCCTCCTGCTGCTGCTGCGGTGCTGCCTCAGCCTCACCCAGCTGGCATCAGGGCTCTGCAGGCCCTGCTGCCCCAACAGTATCCTTGGCCACCCGGTCCAGATGGAGCCCGAGGGGGGCTGTGGTTGCAGGGCAGGAAGGGCTCGGAAGGAAGGCTGGAAGGAGGAGAAGGAATGCGGCCGGCCTCCCCCTCCTCAGGCCAGGGCAGACAGAGCACATGCTTGCACTGGCAATCCCGCCACTTGCTAGCGCAAGCATGCGCTCTGTCCGCCCACCCCCAAGCAGAGCGGACAGGCTGCTGGAGGAGAGGGGGGAAAGAGGGGGGGAATGGCTTGGACATCACGGGCCAGGTAAATGCACTCCGTGGGCCGCATGCGTCCCACAGGCCGTAGTTTGAGGACCCCTGGTTTAAAGGAACTCCTTCCATTTTATTCCCCAACTACCACAGAGTATAATGAAAGTGTTGAATGAAAGTGTTAAAATGTTCAGTTGGGATGGTGACATTACTGGGTAAATATTATCCCAAGTTTTAAAACAAATGGACTGTTTTTATTTATCATTCTTCAGAACTAACCTTTTAGTTTAATCAATTGCTATAATAAAAGAGTAACTAACATAGAATATAGGTTAGTCCAACATTTTAGGAAGAGCATGGTGAAACCATCTTCTTCAAAATGTATGCATTTGAATTCTGATACTTCATTACTACAAATACAACTTTAATTCTGCCTTGTTCTCTTTGTACAGATGCTTAAGTACAACACTCTCTCCCATGATTTATCATCTATAAGGCAACCTATTACTTAATTTGAAATTTCAGTTCCTTTGGCTTTGCTATTTTTCTTTATTAATTATGCTTAGGGCCCTAAGTTGGGTCAAGAGTGTGCTCAGTGAAAAATGTAACAAGATGATTAATCCATCTACTGCTTATTCTATGCCATCCAGATATAGATCAGGTAACTAGTATTACTTTCTGAATAGTTTATTGGCTCTGTTAGTATTTTTGTTCTCTGGCAGCTAATTTGCATAGCATAGCCTTGTAATATTTAATCAATATTTCCATTTAAACTCTGAATGACTTTGAATGACTTGATCTTGACTTATTGGAATTAGCATTTTAATTCATCCACTTTTCTGTTAGTTGACAAAGTTGAAGAGTTTTGTTATTCTGAAACACAGAAATAAAAATTGTGCTGGGTAAAAACAAACTTATATATAAATAACAGTACTACTTAAAGGCCTTAGAAAACATACCTGCATTATTATTTTACTATTATTGATTGCATTATTATCTATGATTATTTTCATTGCTTTAATATATTGAAAGAAAGAAGAAAATATGGTATTAAAGGAAAAAAGGTATATAAAAGCCAATTTAATTTTTAAGCACAGCATGAAACCTTTTACCACATAAAGCAGCACTTTCTTTTACTTTAATAAAGACAAAGTTCATTAGCACAGAGTGAACATCTATTATCAATCACAGATTGATGAACTGGGGTGGCATTGTCTTCCTATACAGATGGTTTAACGCACCTTTTTCTGTTATATGCAAGGCTGCTCATTTCAGGAATATTAATAAGTAAGTGGTCACAACCCAGTGCATCCATTAAACTTTGTCAAAGTACAGAGTAAGAAAAGAGAATTATATTCTCCATATGTTTCTTTTCTCATATAAAGCTGCTCAAGAAGTACATAAGAGAAGGGGTTTTTTTAACAGATGATAATATTGAAAATAGAACAACTAAAGGCAAGGTTAGAGGTTCAGGAAAGTGCATAAGCAAATAATATATATTTCTCTCATAAGTATGATTTTTACCCTAGTTCCTTCCTTATGACTCACAAAGAAAAGCTGGGATCATATGGACGCAATTAAATTTATAAGCCTTGTTGAGCACCAAATGATTATTTTCATATATAAAAAGAAAACATTCATAAATGTTTGATAATATTGTGATAAAAGCTATAGGAAAATTAAACAGAAGAAAGTTTGATGTCAGGTAAATGAAAGAAAAAAGCCTTCCCAATAAATCTTTTTTATTTTTAAGCCTTCCCAATAAATCCTTTTATTTATTTTTACAATAAGATGTGTAATAATTTTAAATTTTAATACTGTTTAAAAAGGGATAGGAACAATTGAATGAGTAAAATTTTACTTTATATGACCATAGTAAAGACACACCTCAGATGCTTTGGACTGCAGTTTCCAAAATCTCTGTGTATTGCTTTACAGCCCTTTCTAAGCGGTTTTACAGAGTCAGCATATTGCCCCCAACAATTTGGGTCTTCATTTTACCCATCTCGGAAGGATGGAAGGCTGAGTCAACTTTGAGCCTGGTTGAATTTGAACTGCCAAATTACAGGCAGTTGGCAGTCAGCAGAAGTAGCTTGCAGTACTGTACTCTAACCATTGCGCCACCAGGGCTCTTGATAGATAGATAGATAGATAGATGGATGGATGGATGGACGGACAGACAGAAAGTCAGATATAGCAGCAAAGCACTTCAAATGAATGGAGATGGTCTGATAATTAGCAGGTAACCGGTTCATTTTGAGATTTTGGATACTATTGTTTTAACCCTTTTAATACTCTTTATTTCCAAAATTCACTGACAAATAAAGTGACAAATAAAATCTACCATGATAAAATGAATTCAAAGAAAAAAAATCTATGTAGCTTAAAAAACAAATCTATTAGAATTGCCAGCTATAAATATTTGCTTAGATCCTGTTAAGGACAATGGTATAAACTCAGACTTTTTCAGCATGGGGTTATCCAGATAATTTGCCACTTCCCAGCATTCCAGAGCTGCTACTGAAATGAAGAGAAATTCCAGAGCTGTGTTATAAAACACCTCCTTCAGATTTCAAAAAGGATACTCATTCATGCAGATATTTTTATATTATTGCAATCCTATTTTTTCCTTCTGAATTCAATATCTATTTCTATGCAACAAATGGCACTTTCCACTGAATACAGAAAAGGTCTAATGGATTTTTCCTACTCTTCAACTAGTAGCCTGTACGGTATTGTTGCTGATGGCAAAAGTAATGCAGACAGGCTGCCAGAAGGAAAAATGGAAACTGAACAAGGAATGTCAATAAGAAATATTTGCCAGTATAAGTTTTTAATTGTGATTTGAAGAATAGTATATGGGCTGAGGTTCAGAACTTTGCTGTAGACCTTTTCTCCAAATGACCTAAGAATAATTTTGTTGTGATGGGAAAATTTGAGAGACACATTCTTTGTGAATTCTGATTCAGCTGACCTGGCCAACACACTGTGGACTAAAGTATGGATCAGAATAAGTTTATGCTTCAGATTTTGCGCTTCTTTGGATGTTGTAATAGAACTTTTGGCTGAGAAAAACTATGAACAAATGATGTGTGTTTTAGAAGATGTATCTTAAAAGTTTACATTCTGATAAGAGATTTATTTATTTATTCTGATTTAGCTGACCTGGCCAACACACTGTGGACTAAAGTATGGCTCATGGGGCTCCCCTTGAAGAACATCCGGAGGCTGCAGTTGGTACAGAGTGCGGCCGCGCGGGTGATCCTGGGGGCTCCTCAGAGCTTCCATATTACACCTCTCCTGCGCGAGCTGCACTGGCTCCCTGTGGCCTTCTGGGTGCGATTCAAGGTGCTGGTTCTTACCTTCAAGGCCCTCCATGGTTTGGGACCCGGGTACTTACGGGGCTGCCTGTTGCCACCATCAGCCTCCAGCCGACCTGTGCATTCTCACAGGGCGGGCCTCCTTGGGGTTCCACTGTCTGGACAGTGTCATCTGACAGCCCCGAGGGTTCGAGCCTTCTCTGTGGGTGCACCCTCCCTTTGGAACGAATTGCCCCTGGAGATCTGGACCATCACGGACCTACGGACCTTCCGGCGTGCATTAGAAACCTACTTGTTTCAACAGGCCGGTCTGGCCTAGTACTTTCAGTGGGGGTTTTAAATTAGTTTTTAAATTTTAAATTTTTAATTGTTTTAAATTTTTAACTGTTTAATCTTAATTGGTTTTAATTTAATTGATCAGCCACTGTACTTATTTAAATTTTATTTTTGTTTTTAAATTGTTATATATCTGTGTTTTTTAATAGGCTGTACACTGCCTCGAGTCCTTCGGGAGGGAGGCCGTATAGAAATCAAATAAATAATAAATAATAATAATAATTTAGAAATATACATATTGTAGAAAATTAGATACCAGGCTATAAACTTATATATATATACTTAAATAGAACCTTTATGCAGCTTTTTTTTCAAATGGCAGATGAGTGCTGAATAAGATAGAATGAGTTATGAATGAGTACTTTCATTCATAACGAATACCTGAATTTTATAACAGGCTGGAAAAAAAATGAACTGCCTATCCCAGGAATGGTTTCATCAACATTAGCTTTAAATTATCTTACTAATGTGAGATTAAAATGAGGTAACCAAAGGGGGAAAATAGTTTAAATTAATCTTGAAGGTTGCTGAGAATTATTTTTCAGACATATTCTCAGATCCTTTTCACTGCATAAATTATCATTCTCGGATGATGGTGATATTGCTTCCTACAGTCATAATAGCTAAGAGATTTCCCTTCAAATTTCCTTTAAACTAATATTTTTTAAATTGTTGTGCTATGATTTCCTTCTCCTTTGACCACTGGTTCTTCTAGATGGGGCTACAGGGAAGTGTAGCCCAAAAGAAGTTAGAGAAGCATATTGTAAGTTGTCCATTACTAAGTGCTCAAATAGGGATAGAAACAATACAATTGTTCTGAAATTAATTAGACAAAGTCTTCTTATATACCACTAAATAACAAATGTGTATGCAGTGTGTGTGTGTGTGTGTGTGTCTATATATGTATGCATGTGCATCTATCCATGTAAATACTATAGTATGTGAGTGGGTGTGCGTTTGCGTGTTCATGTTTATGTATGTGTGTGTTGGGATGGGGTGGGGTGAGGAGGGAATGGAGTCCTGGTTGCCATGACTGGGGAACAATGCACCAGCTGCATGTAATTTTTCATCAGTTTTCTGTTGACCATCCAAATCTATAGCCTAAATACGAGCCATTTACTATGGAATTACGCCGTATAGATTTGTACTTAAACTAAATCTACATTGTAGCTATAAATGCATAAAATTAATATTGGTTTTTTTCAGGAAGAGTGATAGAACTGACATAAAATGAATGTAAATAGATTGTAGAACACTTTCCAGAATAAAGTGTCTTGTTTAGGTGAAAGTCCAAAGACATTGCCCTAAATGGTTATTTAATGCTCTCCGGTTAATACTGAGGGTTATTTGTGGTGACAGCTCACATAAAATATCAGAATTAATGACCATACCATGAACTGGCACTTGTACCCCAACTTATAATGAGTTCAAGTCTAGACATGAGCAATTTATTTTTTCATATACAACTTTTGGACATTATAAGGAAGAGTGAATAGGATCAAAAGTGGATGTTGATGAGGCTAGGAAGAAGGTGAGAAGAGCATTATCTGCCTGAAGTTCCTTTATTTCTTATGAGGAATGGGTGAGGCAATCCTGATTGTTTTATATATGCAGAATTAAACTTAATTCTATACATTATTAATTGGGGCTGTTTCCCAGGGGCTGGAGATGGATTTGAATTTGAAAATAAAAATGTGTTTTGGAGCACAGGTGGATTGAGCATGTCCTGCTTGTAACCCCATATGCTGAATATATTTTTTTTTCAAAATCATGTGGTATCTGCCCATAATCCTGAAGCTGTAGACAAATGCCATTGAGAGTTTCTGAGCACTCTTTAAGTATGTTAGTGCATTCAGATGCAAAGTCTATTGAAGTCTAATGTTTACAGAGATTTAAATTCTGATAAATTCAGTGACATGCCTAATGCAGAACACCTGGAGAATTCCATATCCATTTTTGTGGCATTGTTTCTTTCCTAGCCAGATCAAATAAGTTTATACAACCCAACATGCTTAGGATTTATTTTTGCTGGTAAAGGCTATTATTTATAATTTCTCAAAAGCAATCCCAGTATGTTGTAATAACCCAGAAATGAATGAGATCAAGTATTATGACATTCAAGTCCTAGGAATGAAACAGGGTAGAACAGGGAATCGGTATTAAACTACTAAAATGGCGGAGCAAGTGCATACTGTTCTATTTCCCTTTGCCTGGCACAGGGGGAATCTGCCTCCTGCCTTTCTAATTTTTTCCAATATCTAATACCCATGAGGATTCTTATTCTACATCTTTAACAGCATGCAGAAAGCATGCTATTATTTCAAAACCAAATTTATTTAGCTACTGAACAAATTTAACTCAGATACTTTGCAACTATTTTCTCATAGTAATTCCATTACTGTATTCATCTGTTCTTGGTATCCTTGCTGTCCTCAATTTTCATTTAAAAAACCACCTGAATACAGAATCTGGAAAGGTTCAGGAAAGAAAACACTTATTATGTCCTACTACTTTGCAACCAAATAGGTGAAAAAGGGAAGGGGGAACGAGTAGGGAAGGCTATAGAAGATATGATCAGAGATTTATAAATTTGGTGCTAAGAAGCCCACACATTAGCACTGAATGCAAGGCAAGAACCTTCATTTGATCTAAAATGCAAAAAGGGAAATAATGTCAAGGAATCATTGATCTATGAAAACAATGGATATGATTAATTGGTTATAATTGTATCAATTTCTGTCCCCTTGCATTTTAGTTGAGAGTGAATTGAAGACTCTCAAGTTGCTAATTCCAATAGTAAATGTAATTTAAAAAGTATACCACAGCATTATGCATGGGGGACAAGAACACTGGAAATTTCTTTGCACTGTTACAACAATATAAACTTTGAATAAGCCATTTTGTTACTTACAAACACAAAATTACGTTGCTTCAGTGGGGTTGTGCTCTCAGATGCATATCACATGCATATCCCAAAATAATGAGTTTGCAAATTATGTGTATCTTTCTTTCTTGAATTTATCCAAAATGTTGTATGATTCCTATTTCCTTGGATACAAGCTGATGTACCATCAAGCAAGGGAACACACCTTGAAAATAGTTGAAGATCTTACCAATTTATTTTCTGAAATCAATTCTTGTCCCTGCGATTTTTGAGTATGTGAAGCTCTATCTTCATTATTCAGGGAAAAAGATAGGTACTTGGATCTCAAACTCTCATTTATAATTTCCTTCCTTCCTTCCTTCCTCTAAATAATAGATCTGTAATGTAAGAATTGAGCTTTATTGATGAGTTGCAAATGTATTTTCTATTTTTACTGTTCTGTATTGTGGTACAATCAGCTTCCAAAATGTTTTGTTTAGTGACTCAAATATTTCTGTCTTCTATAATTGTCTTAATTACTTATTACTGAGCGCAGAAAATCAATGGCTCATGTATTATATATTGTGTACTAATATGTAGTTTATAAGATTTTTAATAATATTTTAAAAAATAACACATTAAAAGGAACTTGTTCAAGATAAATTGGACTCTTTCAGTCTCCTTTTGAGAGTTTTATACAAATAAAATATCACAGAATCATAAAATTTAAACAAATCATTAAAATTTCTAAACTCTTATAGCTATTTATATAAACCTAGGATATGTTTTTCCTAACCTTCCTAAGGCATGTAGGTTGGTACATTTTGTTCATAATAAATCCACATGTCTATGAAAGTAATATCTGTAATCTATAGTTATGCTCATCCCCATTACCCTAACACAATATTGTCACATCTAAATCTAAAGTTTACATTTTACATATCAGTGAGAAATCTATCCTTCAATGTCAGAAATATCACTCCATCTTCACCTTAAGAGAGAAACAGCAAATTTATGGTCTTTTACTTTGAGAACTTTGGCAGTTTAATATTTGTAGTGAAAATCATTAAATATAAATGAATGGGATAGGACCTTTATTGTTATGTGTAAACTGTGCAACTCTCTTTCTAGGCAAGCTTATCTGGAAATGATCCTTGTGTCCTTTTGGCAATTGTTGACAATATTTTCTTTTTCCTAATTTTTTTCTTAATATATTTAGATTTTGGTATCTGTATTTAATTGTTGCTGTTACAAGATTGCATTGTTTATTGGAATTAAATAAAATTGTAATGTTTTCATGCTCTCTGGCTGTGCATCATCCCAAAACAAATAATTATCACGTACAGAGTTTTATCAATATTATTGATCAATTATGCTTTAATCTTTTAAAAGCCACCAGAGTCTGAAACTATGTTTACATCTTACGGAAGTGAAATAATATGTTATAAAATATGATTTTTTTTTGTCTATTCTGACTTTACTGCTAAACAATTATACAGATTTTAGATTTAGAATAATAGTGAACAGCCTTCTCTTAGTAAATTCAAATGATGAGTATAAACCAACACTGCTCCGCTGAGAAGGAAGAAGAAAGTTTCTGAATGGTTGGAGGAAATGCTTGGTTTATAAAAGAGCCACAGGGATCATTTTAGGAGATGAGAATATTAAATGTCAATCAAAAAAAAAAGAAAAACTATATAAAAGGAGGCAATAAGAACAGAATTATCTATTTTGTTTGATTTTATTGGTGGCTGTCTGGAACCTGAATGACAGGTTGGTGGTAGATTTCACTTGTAATAATGAAAATGCCTTTGAGAGAATTGTTATGCTGATCCAAAGAAGAAGGAATCAGTCATATATCCATGCAGATGCAAGTCTTGTATTTCTGTGATGTTTGGTCTTTACCAAGCTCACTAAGTGGTAATGGAGACAACTTATCTTCAGAGGCAGCTGTGTTCATATATTTCAGTAACTGTGTCCATTTGTTGTTGCATTGTTTGAATGCTTGTTAGAATGATTTGTCACCAACATGACTTTAAGTAACTAAAGAATCTCTCAGTTTGGCTTCTAATGCACAATCACGATAAAGCCAATCACTAGGATGTCAGAGAAGATGGAGGAGGAGTTGTGAAACCTCAAGAAAATAGATGTCTCCAGTAGTGGAAATGCTTCATTTCATGATATTAATAAAATATATAGCATAATATATTTTTATTCATTATCACAGCATAACAACCACTTGCACAATGAATAGTTCTTAACATATGAATAGTTCTCAAAAATACTGCATTTGTTATGTACCAGATGCCTGGTTTGCATGCCAAAACATTTTGGCAGAAAAAAGGAAATCCTCCAGGTTAGAATATTTTCTGTAGACAAAGGTGCTTGTAAAATGGCAATGAACTACAGCCATTAGGCAGGCATTCTGTCTGTATTCAGTGGAAATAACAGTTCAGCAAATCACACTAACAATATTTCTAAAAATATGGGTCTTATGTAAGTCTTGAAAAATTGGTTTTACTGATGAAACTTTTCCCTTTCAGGCAAATGAATATTACCAGTTTACTTTGTTCTGGAACGCCTTCAAAAGCAATGGTTAATTTTTTTTTTAAATTCACAAAATACAATTCCAGGTACTTATGTCCCAACAGGTATGCCTTACATATTGCACTTCCACTCCAGACTGCAGAGGGATCCATAGAATATTGTTTGAAAAACTGTGATCTTTTTGTAAAAGGACTGGAACTGGGAAAGCTTGTTTGGGAGACTACCAGAGTAAAACTGGATTGGAAAAAAATATATGTTTGAAACAAAAATAATGTGAAACATCACTTCTGTATTATTGATAAGAAAATTGCATGAATGTAGTCAGTGTTGTAACCAAGAATCCACTTTGACTTGTTTATGGTACTCATTGACTTTTTAAAATCCAAAGCTTTATATTATGGCATTCTGTGATTCATAGAAAATATTTCTCTTAAATGCAAACAAATTGGTAGTAATGGCTCTGACAAATTCCAAGGGTGCATGGAATTTTTTTTTCTATTTTAAAGAAACCTTTTCACTATGAGTGAAGAAATGTATGCCAATTATAAGTGAGAATCAGAAAGCAGTTTAATTGGAATGGTGTGCCTTCTAAAGAGTAAGGAAGAAGATCAAAAGGAACAAGGAATACACTATTGTACACTACATAACAAGGCAGCAAGCAGATTTACTGCCAAGGAAGCATGGTTGTCTTAGCAACAGAGAACTATACAATTTAAAGTGAAGTTAAAGTTTGTGTTCATCATCCCAGGGATGCACAGGGATGTTACTATGTAACTAAAACATTGGCCATATTGACCTATTTCTATTATACATTTATGACTCCTTCCTTGACAGTTCAAGCAGATAATAATAACAACAACAATAACAACAATAACAACCACCTAGCATGCTTCTGCCTGACTTCTTCTGAGTGGTGCTGGTACCGCCACTCACAACAGAACATCATGTGGTGCATCATAGTGGTACTGCCACTCACAGTATAGCACCACATGGCATGTCGTGCCGATACTGCTACTTGTGCATTCAATGACACAGTACCACATGGGCTCATGCTGTGAGTGATGGCACCGGTGCAATGAGCCATGTGGTGTCTGGCCATAAGTGGCCACAAGTGACCACAGAGGAAGTTGGACAGTGGTTTGACAGGTGTCAGGGTGTGGGAGATCTGGCTGTGATGGTCCTAAGGTAAGTGGTAAGACATCCATCAAAAATAAGACCTGGGACTTATTTTGGGGCCCAAAAGAAAATAAGTCCTGGTTTTATTTTTGGGAAACATGGTAGGTCTAAGTGCTATTGCTATGTTGGTCTGTGATCATGTGTAGATCTATAATTACTCAAGGCAGCAGTATTATTAATATAAGTTTAAACAGTTTCATACTTTTGGGTTTGGGAAGGTTTTTTTTTTTCAAGGTGAGGAGAAGTGAAAAGCACATTCAGTACATAAAACTTCAGGCTTAAACATCCTCTATTTACCTTGGAAATACCTAAGTTCCAGGAATAAACTACAAATGAGATTTGATTGGCCTGACCACCTACTTTTCAAAAGATAATGAAATCACTGGCTCAGGAGGTGATACGATCTCTCTCAATGAATTTTTTTCCAGTAGCTTATGATCTTAGGTTTTAATGTTTTGCTTTTATTACTTGTTTGCCATGATGTTTTACATGAATTTATTGCTGCTTATTGAGAATATACAGTCCTCCTTGAAGCCCGTCCAGAATGTGCTGGTGTGTACAGTGATGGATACCCTTAGGGTCATGCACACAATACCTCTATTATGCAAGCTTTCTTTCAGGTACACCAATTCAAGGTGGTGATTATTACCTTGAAAGCCCTATATGAGATCAGGTTAACTGTGGGTCATCTCTCCTTAAGAGAATTAGGGTTTCCTACCAAATTGGATAGGGTAGGTATCTGCCTAATCTCCTCCCTTAAGTATTGTCATCTTATGGGATGCAGGAAGCATGCATACTTTCTATAGTAGCTCCTGCCCTATGCAGCACATTTCTCCCTGAGGTTTTCCTAACCCTAATCTTCTCCTAACCTTTTAACTCTCCCAAAAGCATTTAAGACCTCGGTTATCACCCAAGTTCTGGAACAATATGACATTGCTGAGGTGAACTCCTTGAGGGCTGGGCTACATGTAAAAGTTTGGCTATGGTGACAAATTCTTTTTTCTTTGGTTTTAAAGAATCCAGAGTTTGATGCAAGATGGCTCTATAAATGTTTTAAATAAACAAATCCTATGTGCCAAGTGGGAGACTACCAATTCAGTCATTCAGTAGTAATGCAGCTGGTGCTCACCCTTGGAGTCAAGATACTAGACTTAATAGTCCAGTGTCCTTATCACTGGTAGAGGATCATGCAACAGTGAGCATACCTGAGGGCTGAAAAGATAGCATTTAGACTTATAAATTGCTTCATAGTGCTTTACAGCATTAGTTTTCAAAGTCAATATATTGCCCCCAACAATCTGGGTCCTCATTTTACTGACCTCAGAAGTATGAAAGGCTGAGGAACCATGAGCCAGGGGTGGAATCCTACTGACTTTGCTACCAGTTCGGTGTGCATGCATGCACGCCAAACATGCTGCAGCGCAGCTCTTTAAACCTCATTTACAGGCACCAGAGGCAGCTGGGATCATCAGTTTGGCATGTCAGCTGCATAGACATGCCAAACAGCATTAAGGTAAGAAACAAAAAAACCCCCTCATATAAGGAAATAGAAGGGCAGGGACAGGTGGGCCAGGCCAAATTCAAATCATTGCTACTAATTTGGACGATGTGATGCTATCCAGCTGCATTTCACCCCTGCCTTGAGCTGAATTGAACAGTTGGCAGAATTAGATTGCAATACTGCATTCTAACCACTATACCACCATGGCTCCAATGATATTTAAGGATTTAAAAATACAGAGATCTGGGGCAATTAAAAACAAATGTAGGTTCACTACTATTCTTGTTCATTTTCTGAATTAAAAGCTAAATTTTAATTCAGTTAATTAGGTTAGTTAGGCTGAGTTTGAATTCCAGAAGAATTTTGGTGGAATGCCCACCACTTGCTATATTCCATTCTAAGTGGTATGTAAAAGACAATATTGTAATTCCCATACTTTTAAAACTACCAATAGTCTTGATCCAGTCTATAAATATTTCATCACTTCCACTTTAGAACTTTTCTCACATTTTCCATCTATTTCCACCTAAGCCCAATTATCCAGTTAAATGATAACTATTTATTGTTTTAGAAACAATCTTCTATTGTGAGAATTGCTATTTGATATGTCACCTACAAAAGGGCCGTTCTCAACATGCCGCGTAGGCCAAAATATTATGAAATACATTTTTTGGCAGGACTTTTCTGCTTGCTTAGTCAGGGGGTCTTATCTTTCAAACATAATAATTCACGAAGTTTGGCAAATAGGTGATATCAATATCAGAAGTCCCACTGTGATAATTCACCTTCCCTTTTATGTCATTAAAAATGAAAACTTATAGAATCAGAGAGTACTTGGCCAGACAGGAATGTAGATGAAGGTGTTCATTTTATTAACTTTTCTTTACCATTTTATTATTGTACAACTAAATAATACACAATCCCAAATTTATTTAGAATAGGACAGTAAATGTGTCATTTTATTCTTGTAGTGAAGATGGTGCAAAGATTTAAGGAAGTTTACTCATAAAAAAGCATGCGAATAATTAACAAATATAGCTTCTTTAAAAAAATGTTGCAATAATAATAATGCATAGAATGGGGGAAAAAACAGGTTATATAGTTCACAAATGAAATTATGCCATATAACTAAATGATTTTTTATTTCATTAAACCATCAAGTGACAGTCTAAAAATCAGCTGCTAAAAAAATAATAAAAATATTTTATTATTGTTTTTTAAATTTTGTCTTATTTTATAGCATTTCTACCATGCATATCCATTGTTAAAACAAATTATAGATTGAAATTAATTTAAAAGTGATAATAAGAACAAGATTAAAGGGCGTGGTTATGGTCGCGGTGGTGTGAGGACGCTTCTCTCCACTTCTTAGGGTATTTTGAGGAAGAAAACAAAGA
>JAEANM010013610.1:0-11990 GCA_017656035.1 Myanophis thanlyinensis | reverse complement strand
GAGAAAAGTGTGAAATGTTTCAATAAATAAAATTTGTCGAATACTGGCATGAACTCACATTTCAGCCATGCAGATGATTGTTACAAGTTGGCAAGAAGCAGATATTTTGATACCCTTAAAGGAAGATATTCCATTTTAAGGGAGGAAAGGCTGCTGTGAAGAATTTTCTCAATATCAGATTTGAGAGGAACTGGATTGTAGCTAGACAATGCAAAGGAGATGACAGGGAGCCGATCATGTGGAGTGATACGGAATAATTTCGAATCCCCGAGACCTGAGGAAGCGGTCAAGTACTTTTGTAGTGTGATTTCTCAGTTGGATCCCTGCCTCTCATTCTGATGAAGTGTTCAGTTTGTGCAGTAATAACTTCTTTTAACAAGAAGTGAAGGAGAAACTTTCCTCAAGAAACTTTCACTCAATCTGTCCTCAAACTTTCTTTTTTCAGGAAAGGTTGTGGAGAATACGAACACCCTGCATCTGAAGATGACATAGGGGACACATTGTTTTACCATTGGCGAGGTATCCAAGAGTTTGGAATGCATTGTTTTGTAGTGATTCTTCTTCTTCCTAAACGGATGTTTCCCCCTTCATAGTGATAGAAGAAAAGAATCTGCTCAAAGACCTCAACTCTGAGCCTTCATGATCTTTCTTCTCTCTGTCTTTTTTCTTTCTTTCTCTTAATAAGTTCATGAAACCATGGTTATGGTGGTGGTTGTAGTGACAGCTGGGGTGGTGGTTATGTTGTTGGTGGTGTGGATGATGTCATCTATCAGCACAGGGTTCTGTATCATCAACATGCTGATAATAATCAGTTATGTATCTTTCCCCTAGGTTCAACATGTGATGTCTTCAAAGTGTTGACCCCTCTGTCTGGAAGTTATCAGAATTGGGAGGAATAGACTGCAACCAAAACTCTCCCAGATAAAATTGCTTTGTGGACCTAAAATATCCAGGAAATTCCATCTGAAAGAAGTTGTACTCTGTCACTCAGGGATGGTCTGCAGTGTTGGGGTTCTCCTAGAGTCTGCTTGAAGAGCAGATGGCAAATGTGACTGGGAGGGCTTTTGCACAGCTACATCTTTTGCATCAAGTTTGGACTGGGAGGCCCTGCTTAGAGTTACTGAAGCTACCCTAAGAAACTTCCTATGTGGACTACTGTAATGAACTATACTTGGGAATGTCCTTAAAGAACATTCTGAAGACATAACCAGTACAGAATGTGTTAGCCCAGGCAGTGAAGGCTGCATCCCAATATATCCAAATGGTCTCACTGTTTTGGGAGTTGCATTTTTGCCATTCAGTTTTTGTGTGTGATCCAAGATATTGTCAACTTTAAGGCCCTATGTGCCTCCGAATGTAGGTAGACGAGGGACTACTTTCTCCTCTATTCATCTCCCCATCCATCCTGATCAAATAGAGCCAACTCTTTCTAGGTCCTGTCCCGTAGGATTGCCAACTGACTGTGCCTTAGAAGCAACTGTTTTCAATGGCAACCCGATTCAGAACCCCTCCCAGCAGAGATTTGTCAGCCTTATCCCTCCTGGGCTTATGAAAAGTTAAGAAAAATCCAACTATTCTGTCCTGTAGGGGAAAGGGTAAACTAAAAGTTGGGTTTGCAAGCATATGATATCTATGTTCCATTTATTTGTTTTTTTTATTTTGACTTTTTATATAAATAATTGCAGTTTCTAGGTAATATTTTGTTTATATTCACAATTGTTAGCCACTCAGATACTCCTGAAATGGGCATTGGCTGACAACAATATGGTACAATATGTAGTGCATAGCAGCAGGAAAGCTTATTGAGTAGAGAAGTTTAGTTGTTCGTCCAACCCATCACAGAGACTGATGCAGATTTGGCTGGCTCAAGGTTACTCAGCTGGCTTCTATGCCTAAGGGGTGACTAGAACAGGGGATTCCTGCTTTTAGCTCAGCATCTGAATCACAACATCACGCTGACTCTCTCAGCGTACAAGGAGAGTAAATAACTAAATATTTATTCAGTTCAAGTGTTACAAACTTCAGGAAAAAGTCCTTTTCCTACCATTACTGCATAGGCATATCTTATTTCACCTACTATTATTAAAATGAGACAGCAAGTTTCTCTCTCTTTTTCTCTTCATGATATAATTTTAATAAAAGTAAAACTTTTTTCTAAGATATGCATTTGTTAATGAAACTACTTTTGACTTCCAACAGAATGAATACACCTTTGTATTCACCAAAAGCTGGGTTTAAACCATGCTTGATATCTACTATTTAATAAGTCTGTTTCTTTTTCAGTAGGATTTGTTGTGCCTTAAGTATTGTATGATGTTGCAATGGCTCAGGGATTAAAGACATTGAGCTTGTCATCCAAAAATCTGTCAGCCTGGGTTCAAGACCCAACCACTGTACAATGGATATAGCTCCCATTACTTACAGTTTGAAAGCATGCAAATGTAAGTAGATAAATAAGTACCACTTTGGTGGGAATGTAATAGTATTCTGTGTGCCTCGGCATATAGTCATGTTGACCACATGATCACAAAAGTATCTTTGACAACACTGGTTCCTTTGGCTAAGAGATGGAGATGAGCATCACCCCCTAGAATCGGACACAACTGGATAGGGGAAATACTTTAAGTATTATTTTACACGCTGCATTTTCTTAGGAATTCAAGTTCCCACTGAATGGAAATCTCCCAATATAAACTAAAGAAGAATATGGCAGCAAACTAGAAACATTTTCAAAAATGTCCTGCTCTTGTCCTGTTCTTTCTATAAGTTGTAGAGAAAAAATGTTCTAAAAGAGGCTAAAGATCACAAAATCAAATCTCACATTTGTATAGATCAAGGAATTATGATAAAAATAATACAGCCATCTTGAACTTTTCAGAAAGTAAAAGAAACCCCATCCATCCTCAGGTCTGAATTTTTTTTCAGGCCATTACTTCAAAAATAGGTGCAAAGTTTGCCAGATTAGAAATCTGCCTTCAAAAGTTAAACAGTTGAAACAGTGCAGATCTACTTTGCCTGCTAATCCCTGCTGGGAACTGGTACCTTCCTGAACCTCAATGAGTCTAAAATTGGATAGAATTGACACACATTATACTATGGTAGTATTTGAGGATTAAGTTCTAAAGAGTGTCAATAACTAACAGAAACTAAACCAGCTGAAACTGGATATAATTCTTCTTGACCTCAAAAGTAGGACAAAGGTGATTTCCATTTTCTAATAGAAAGCATTAACTCTTCAAGTTAAGCTGTTAAAACACAAATAGTTGAAAAATGAAGAGCTTCAATTTGCATTATAAATGAAGAGGATGCTTGAAAGGAAATGCATACAATACAATTTTGTTTCTAGGTGGTTACAGGAACAATAAAACACTTGAAGGGAATTTCAGGTTGTTAGCTTCTACATTTATATGTTAACGACTAAAACTCAAAATAGTATCTTTAATTTTCCAGAATATGTTTTTAATTTTTCTTTATATGCAAGCAGAAGGATAAAAACAATTCAAGAAGCTTCAGTAAGAAATCATTGGTCTACTCCAAGCACTTTGCAATCACTGGCAGAAACAGAATAGCAGAAGGTTTTGATAATAGGATGTATGGTTTTCTATAACTGCAGAAGAATATGATAAATAGATCAAGCAATTTTAAGATTCTCGGATTATCAGCAGACAGGAGGAATTTTGAATTCTGATTATTCAGGTATACTGAAAAGTCCTGGAACAGTGTTGATAAGGAAGGAGATTTATGTATATCTACATGACTGTTGTATTCTGTTTCAGGACAGGACAGGTAATATGAGGCAAAGTTCAGAAAATGAGTACAAAATAGTAAACCAGACAAATTACAAAATAAAATAAGCCAAGAAAAGGAACTGTAGCTAAATCCAGTTTAGGACAATACCATTTTTATGCAATTCAGTTTACTTGTGAATTATCTTTGATTCTACCACATCCATACTGATTCTTGCATAGCTTTTGGTTCCTTAAACTTTTTGTGTCTCTCTCCTGGAAGGATCTCATCAATTCCATCCATACACAACTTCCTTGATTTTCCCTTCCTCTAGACCTAACTTTCTCAACCTGAGCAACTTTAAGATGGGTGGACTTCAACCCAGCCAGCATTCTCCTTAAAATTGTTCAAGTTATGTCTAGTTTAAAAAGAAGGACTGGCGGGTGGGTGGGGGCAGGGTGACATGATAGCAGTGGTCTAATATCTAAGGGACTGCCACAAGGAAGAGAGGGTCAATCTAGTCTCCAAAGCACCTGAAGGCAGGACAAGAAGCAATGGATGGAAATTAATAAAGGAAAGAAGCAACCTAGAACTAAGAAAAAATTTGCTGACCCTTAGAATAATAAATAAATGGAATGAGTTGCCTCCAGAAGTTGTGGGTGCTCCAACACTGAGATTTTTAAGAAGAGATTGGATAACCATTTTTCTGAAATTGTAGTTCCCTGTTTGAGCAGAAGACTGCCAAAGTCTTGTTATTCTTTTCTCAATAATGAAAATATCCATTAAGTATTCCATTTACTATTACATATTGTGTACTTTTATCATATAGTGCTGATTTAGCAAGCAACTCCAATTCCATTTCTGTTAAAAGCAATCTATAACATATGTCCTTTCACTTTATTGTACAAATGTACAATAAGCTTTCTTCATACTTTGAAAGAACTCTCAGTGACCTGCTGGACAGCAAGAATCTGGTCTACACATAGCTGCACAACATAAAATTTTGTCACTATTGCTACCCTTTCAATCCAAATTAATTAATTAGTCTCCCTGTATTTTTTTTCGTTCATTTTTATAAATAGAATACAATAATGACATTTTTCCAGTCAAATCTAACAATTTGTACAGTCATACAATAAGCTAACCGACATATGCCAGCATTTCTCTTATTATACCATTTTTACCTGCAACCTTCCTATTTTGTTTTTCAACATTCTCACAGGAATTGTAATTTTATTTTCAACAATTTTGTGGGGACATTAACATTTTTAGTATTTATTTTCAATTCTGCACTTGAACATATTATTATCATTTCTATACTTATTAAAACACTTCCAGCATAACCTCACTTCATTTCATCACTTTTATATTTAATTCTGTTCATTTCACTGTTTAACTCTTTGCATGCAGTTCAAAATATTTATTTTTGTTGTTGTTATTGACCATTGCACAGTCAGCCAGATGTTCAGACTGGGTTTGGCATGTTTTTCTACCTGTTGAGTATTATTATAAACTTTTATTCATTAAACATGAAACTCAGTTATCTGAACATTTAAAAATGTATCCCAAATATCAATGATTGATGCTGATGATTGATACAGATTGCTATCAGCATCCTAGGTATCAACCTAATATCTTCTTAAAATGTATGTTGTTTCAAGTAGCACAGTCTTTTGCAGTTCTGCTGGTGTTATAGCAGGAAGCTGCAATTTCTTGATGTATTTTGTAAAATTCTTGGACATGGTATCAAGTGCCCCAATGACAATGGGTATCACTGTTACAAGTTTCATCCATAATTGTGTAGTTTCAATGGCCAGGTCACGATATTTCATTATTTTTTTCAGTTCTTTTTCTTCCACTCTGGCATCTCCTGATACAGCGATATCAGTAAATTGTACATTTTGACAACTGTGATGCCTGGCGTGTTGTGTTCCAAATGACGGTCCGTTCTATATTCAAAAGTCCCACAAGATCTTCACCTTCTTATTTTCGACAACTTTTTCCACTTTATGTTCCTATGACTTTTCGGATACAGGTAAGTCGTATTTTGTACATACTGACCAGTGGATTAATTTAGCAACTCAGTGGTGGCGTCTAGCTTTCTAATCAGTTTGTGCCATTTTACTGGCACTCACATATTAAATGTGAAACAGTTTCAACTTCAGTCGGCAGTTTGGATTGTCAGTGGATGATGATGATGATTCATTAAACAAGAAACTCAGTCAAGGGAACATTTAAAAATGTATCACAAATGTTATTAAATATTAAATATTGTTGTTGTTATTGTTGTCGTTTTCATTCCTTTCAGCAGGACAAATTGAGGGGAAGTTTAGCCGAAACCAATTGGAAAATCCGCTTCAATTTCCCTTTCCCCTCCCTTCACGCGTCACCTTGCCCACTGACGTGTAGACGGGAGAGCGGGTGGAGCGCGACTGTCCGCCCCTCTGAGGCGAGGGAAGAGAGCCATGAAGAGGCGGGGTTAGAATCAGGTACCGCGAAAATCTATTGGTGGGGCAGAGAGGAGCGCCGGCCCCTTATTGGGCGCCTATAGGGAAATTAGGCGAGGAGGCGGCGGCGGGGCGGAGTCGGGCAGACGGTGGTTTCCAGTTAATAGGCGGGTTACGGGATGGGGTGGCCGGGAGGTGACGGCTGGTTCCGAGAACCGGGACGGGGAACTGAGGTACCGGGGCTAAGGGAGAGGGCTCCTCCGTTGTCTCGCGGGGCAGAGCGTGAGCGCGCGCGCGTGCGTGTATGTATGTGCGCGAGGGGAGAGCCCGCGAGCTTCGCGGTCTTGTGAACGCGTGACGGTACGGGGATTGCGGTATATAGGGAGGCTGGCTTTTCATGGGACTGGGTTATGATTCCCATCCCGAAGTGATCAAAGTAGAATGCAAAAAAAAAAACCAAAACCCCAACCCCAAAACAAAACCAAAAATGTGCGTGTGGTTGGGAAGGGAAACGTGTGAATCTCCCTCCCTTAGAAGAAAAGAGGGGTGTCTGAAATGGACTTGGTGGAAGGGAGGGAAAAAAAAACCCTGAGAAATAAAAAGACGTGAAGCTGTTTCAGGCTTTTTTTAAAAAAAAAAAAAAAAATCTAGGCTGTGCTCATTATCACTACCATATGTTTCCCCCCACCCCCGCCCAGTTAAACAATGTAATATTACAATTACTTGGTGTTGAATGTCTTTTTCATTAGGTTGGAGGTGCTTTCATTTTCTAAGGAAAACAATTGGTTTAAAAAGAGGGAGGAAAGGAGCGGGATTTTTATGTTCTCCGATCTAAGGAGGCTTGGCTTCCCCTGGTCCCTGAAAGGGGTTTTTCCTCATTCTTGTGTACCTTAACCAATGCTCAACAAAGCAAAGTTGCAGCTTCTTCAGAAGACAAGAGGGAATTATAATTTTAGAACAGGAAGTTAGTATTCCCTAAGTGGAACGATATGATTAGTGACCTAAGGTTTTCTTAAAAGTTTGTGGTGTTTGTATGTGACTTACACAAAAAGGGCAAGTAGGATGTGAGGAGGTACTTTTTTAACCTGAAGGCCATCAGGGGTTTATAATCCATAAGCATTGTTAAACCTTTGTACATTAAGTTTTTTAGATTCCATGATCCAGTTTTCACCATTTACTGTCTGTTATCAGCCTTACATGTGTACAATTGGATGTTTTGTGGACAGTAATATTGTTTGGCTTATTACAGTTGGTGGGGTCATGGTATTGACATGTTTATATATCTTTCTCAAAAGTTATGACATATATGGAGCAGGGATAAGGCTGTTTCTCACAAGTCATTTAGTTTGCTACCCTGTTGTCTTCCAAGTCTAAAGCAGGATTAGAACTGGAACTCTTTGCTGAGATGGATTCTTTGTCCATCATAGAGTTGGTAGAACACTATTTTTATTTCTTTGTTTATAACCTGCCTTTATTATTTTTACAAATAGCTCAAGGTGGCAAACATATCCAACGTGCCTTCCTCCTATTTTCCCCACAACAACCCTGTGAAGTTGGGCTGAGAGAGAGTGATTAGCCCAAAGTCATCCAGTCGGTTTTTATGGCTATAGTGGTATATTTATTACCCAATTGTCAATGTCTGTCCTGCTTCTGTTGTTTCTCTTCCCAGCCACTATACTTACCTGATTTCCTTCTAATGTAATGGGTGACAAAACCTAAATAAATTTTACATCTTATGTCTGACTTTGGATGTGCTAAATATGGGGGGGATGACTTATTTTGACCCTTATACAATTAAGGATAACATAAGCCTGTATCTGAACAGAGATAAGATGAAGATAATATTATGATCAGAGAGCTAATATGATGTGGGTGTCAAGGCACCAGGCTAGAAACTTGGAGATTGTGAGTTCTAATGCTGCTTTAGACCTGGAAGCCAACTCTGTAACCTTGGACCGGTCACTCTCTCTCAGCCCTAGGAAGCAGGCAAGGGCATTCTGAAAAATGTTGCCAAGAAAACTGCAGGGATTTGTCTAAGTCATCAGAAATCAAAAACCAATTCAAAGGTACCCTCACCCCAAAAAGTTGTGATGGCATGGAAGAAACAAAACATCTGCATTGTGCTTACATGGAAGAAAGGAAATATTTATGGCACAATGGAGAAGAATGAGGCTTTAATAGCAGTAACTCAGAAATAGCCCAGTGATGCCAGAATATGCTGTAAAGGACTCAGAAGGAAAGGGCTCGAGAATAACGTGGCATTTTGTGTGATTGCCACCACCTTGCTACAGTTAATTGCCGGTGCTTGTCCTGGTCCCTCCCCCAAAATATGCTAGGATAATTTCTAAATATCCCCAGTGTCACATCAATACAGAGCTTTGTGAGGAATTTAGATGGTTCCTAGTCTCAGGCATAGTTGATTGCTGTCACCAGCAGATAAGCTTGATGTGTCAAAAAGGAGAAATGACGTATGAGAGGTCAGGAATCTGGCTTTTATCATGTGTACTGATCCTATCCTGCTGCACTCACTAGTGCATCTAAAATGTAAACAAGACACCTGGACTAACACACACACCCTTCAAAAAAACAGTCTGCCTTGCTTAAAGAACCAGAATTGAATTAGAGTAGAGATGATTATTAATTATCCTGCCTTTGTTGTTTTCTTCAGCCTTTTGAAAATTGTTGGCTGGCTGCCTCCTCCTTTCTAAAGCACTAGAAACTATTAAGATGTCATTTACTGATTTTTTTAAAAAGTGAACTGCAAAGTAACTTGAATTATCACTTATTTAGCACATTTTAAGTGTTATCGAAGTATAAAATACAGAATGGTGCATACTGGGGTTCTATTACTATATCTCTGTTCCAAAAATATTGTGATAGAGGCGCAGCCTATGTTACGATCTTGTGGATGTGGTGATGGTCTTATTACTGGAAATATTCAACTAGAAGCAGGATGGCCACTAATTTGGGTTTCTAACCCACCCACCCCCACCCAGAAGGTTAGACTTGATGGTCAACATGATCTACATTTCAACTCTGTGGTTCTAGAATCTTATGGGAAAAACATGAGATTTGAGCAATACATAATTTTTAAAAGCAGTGTACATGATTTAAAATGGGATTAAAAAGTACCTCACCCTGAATCCTTCCTAGACTTGTGCAGCTTTCTCTTAATTGCTTTTCCCTTCCTTTTCCTGCTCCTTTACATAAATTCAGAATACCATATACCATGGAACTACATCCTCAGGCTAGATTGGGAGCAATTTGTTGACTCAGGAACATTTAGCTCAGTAAACATTATAGCTGAAGGTAAAATCCAAGTCTAGATTTTTCCAATTTAGATTCATTATATGCTGGGCTAGCTACTTTATATTGCATCATATATTTCAGAGCTCAGCTTTGACTCTTGTTTCAGATTAAACAATGGGTTTGAAGTGCTGATATAATTGACATCGCACACAATGTGAACAGCATTTCATTAATACATCTTAACTGGCTTTTCTTTTCCCCTAATCATTCCTTATTTTATTCAGTTCTCTTCTGGTTTATTCTCCTGATTTATTGTCATGAATCATCACCTTCATATAATTAGGATTGATTCTGTGGTTGTATATCATCTTGATGTGCATGGTATGGGAGAACCACACTAAAAGTATCTCTCTTGCTTCAACAAGTGGAATCTCTTGATACAAGTTTGCAAAAGAATCTGAAATGTTTCTTTTAACCATTCTCATACTAGGTCAGTTTTTCTCCCCTGATGTCTGCTTGCCAGCTAACAATACTGCAAAGGCTGCAGACATTTAGAAAGTGAGAGGCGCTGTAAAGCTTTCCTAAATTTTGCATAAGCATTTCACTGCATATTGTACCATGTATGACTGTGTATGTGACCAATAAATTTGAAATTAAATTGAATTGAATTAAATGCTCTTTCCTTATATTTTTTTCTTCAGATTTTTTTTGCTTGAAGTAAATCTAGTTTGTGCACTGAACATGGTTAATGGGATGGGGTGGATTTAGCTACTTCCCTTCACTGATTAATTCCTCTAATTAATACCTCAATTGTAGAGGTCTTAGTGCTCTCTGAACTTGGTTGTTTGCTTGCAAACATGTTTTCACCATTTGTTCATAGTTTTTTTTTTTTGTGGGGGGTGGTGGCTGTCTAATAAAAGTTCTGAAAGCTAGTTAAATCTAGTGAAAGTCAAATTATCACTCTCCTATTAATTTCTTGGTTAGCCTTAGATCTTTCTGCTCCTATTTAAAATTTCCCCACAGAGTACTCATGTGGATAAACAAACATAAGTATTTTACACATTACTTTTTGTATGTCATTCTCTGTGTTGGAAGTGATAATTAGGTCTTTAAACATTCAACTGGCGGTATTAGTTAATTTATTGGCCAAATTTTAATAAACCTTTTATGCATATGCCAAGATGTGCTCGTACACAACATTTATCTTTTTCCAAGAAATGCCTCTCCCTTGCATATTATCATTTACTTTTGTAATTCTCCCCTCTTTCATTGCACTTCCAAGGAAAGGTTGGCACACACTTCATATAGAAGATAAAAATCCACCCATATTTTAGTCAAATGCTTTGGACTGAGATTCTTTTTAAACAAAAAAACAAAACAAAACATGTACTTTGCTCTACTTATTAAAAGCCTCAGCAGGAAAGCCAAAGCCCAGCTCTAATTTCTGTACAAGAATAGCACAGTGCATAGTTTTAATTGGCCAGCCACTTTGTTAAATAAAAAACAAATATTGCTGAAAAGAAATGAAATGCTTAATGAATGTTTCAGCACTGAGCAGAAGTAAGATGAGTGTGTGATAATATGTGTTGTCATGTAATCATGGATAAATGCATAAAGAATGCTTGTGATTGTTGGAAGTGTGGTGCTTGGAAATGTATATAAATGTATGTATATGGAAATGTGTATAAATGTAGGTGATACAGAATAATTTGAAAGTGAATATTGAATAAAGTATATAATGCAATTAGTATGCATGTGAAATATCAAAAGATCAAGGTAGCTCTAGCACTGTGGTGGCGAACCTATGGAATGTGTACAGGAAGCAGCATACAAACCCATCCCATGTACCATGCATAGCCCTGCAGGCTCTTCATCTGTGTTCCTGTGGACAGATGCACACCAGCCAGCTGTCTTTCGCATGTGAGGGAGTGCCAAAACCCAGAATAGCAGCATCCCAGTGCACATACATGCTCTGAGCACAGAACGCCCAGTTTTTGGTGTGTGTGTGCACGCTGGCTATCTGTTCATCATGCACGCATGCGCATCAGGAACCAGAAAGCCTGGATGGATGGCATGCATGCATGCATGTGCCAGAAGCCAGACATTCAGCACTTGGAGCACGCATGCATGCTGGGAGGCTGCTCTTCTGGGTTTTGGTGCTCCTGCGTGCATAAGCCAGCGAGGCTGTGCAGTCCAGGCAAGCCAGTTTTGCGTACCACTTCCGGCATGCAGGCCAGCACAGGGTGACATAAAAAGTTTGCCACCATGCTCTAGCACTTAGACTTATATAATACTTCATAGTGCTTTACAGCCCTCTTCTAAGTGGTTTACAGAATCAGCATATTGCCCCCAACAATCTTGTCCTCATTTTACCGACCTCGGAAGGATGGAAGGCTGAGTCAACCTTGAGCTTCTCAGAATCGAACTCCTGGAGTGAGCAATGAGTCAGTGCCCTCGGTCCCTGGGACTTCGGCTGATGTTATGCAATGCCAGGTCCATTGTTAATAAGGCCCCCCTCATTCACGATCTGATTTTAGAGGGGAAGGCAGACCTGGCTTGCGTTACCGA
>JAEANM010013609.1:0-14333 GCA_017656035.1 Myanophis thanlyinensis | reverse complement strand
TCCAAGCCTCCAAAGGGGCCGAAAATGTTACTGCTGCTGCCGAGGGAGCTACAGTCAAGGAAGGCGATATTCTGGCTCCTCCTCCCCAGCTCTTCCAGGTCTCCACAGGGGCCGAGAATGTTACTAAAGGAGCTAGAGTCGGGGGAGCCCGAGCCCAAGCCGCTCCAAATCGCTGCTGTCCGAGCCGACAAGGCCGCGGCTGCCCCCCCAGCTCCTTCGACTAGGCCGTGGCTGCCCCCCCCCAGCTCCTTCGACTAGGCCGCGGCTGCCCCCTCAGCTCCTTCGACTCACCGTGGGGGCCGTAGATATCCTTGCCGCCCCAGTCTGGGGCCTTGGGGGCACAAATGAAGCCGGAGACGAAGCCGGAAACCTTGGGTGCAACAAAAAAGATGCAGAAAGCGTCGCCCCCAAAGTTACTGGGAGCAAACCCACCAAGGCTCCAGGCTCCAACGATCTCCCACAATCTCCGGACGCTCCAGGCTGCCTCCGCTCCCAGCCAGGCCGGCCCCCGCCCCTCAAGCTCATCCTCGCTCCCGCCGACATCGTCTGCTCCGCCGACCACACTCTCCGCCGGTCACCAGCTGCCATTCCGGGACCAGCTCCACGATCACAAGTTACTGCCAAGCTGAAGGCCTGCCTACCAGCAAAGATGGGAAAGAAAAAGAACTAAAACAAGGAAGCCCTCAGAATGTGTGGCTATTCCAAATGGGCCTTCATCAAATCCTCAAAAGGACCTAGTAGGAACTCCTCCATAACAGACCAGGAAGAAAACAATAAAACTAAGCAAAGCTGTCATTTCATACATTGCAGGAATATCTGAAAAGCTCAGGAGGATCTGCCAACACAACATATGTGCACAATTTAAACCCAAGAATACACTAAGGCAGAAGCTTGTCCACCCCTAGGATAATACATCCAGACACAAAGCAACGTGATATATGAGTACAATGTAGTGAGGCGTGTGCAGATCTGTACATTGGTGAAACAAAACAACCACTTCATAAATGCATAGCACAATATAGGAGAACAAACCCATCAAGAAAAGATTCAGCAGCCAATCTGTATTTAAAAGACAAAGGCCACTCTTTTGAAGTCAGCAAAGTTCACATTTTGAACAGAGAGGACGGCTGGTTTGAAAGAGGGGTCAAAGAGGCCATCTATGTCAAAACTGAACAGCCCTCAGCAGAGGGGGTAGGATACAACATCATCTAGTCTACAACACAGTAATCCATTCAGCAGTTCAAAGAAGGCTCCACACCCATTTGCACTACTCAGGTAACCCCGAGGACACAGATGATCTCCAAGTGGCCTCAATGACTCTCTAAAATAATGCAAATGACCAGCTGTCTACAAGGAGTATAAATTCTTCCATATAGTCATATCTGAAGAAGCTTTTTGGATAAGAAGTGAAATGTATTCAAACAAAAATAACACAGTCCAGCAGCCTCTTGGAAAAAGCATCTCTAGAATAACTCCTATGAAACGTATCATATTTGGTACTCAAATCATTTTGATGTGAAAATTTTATCCCAATACTCAACACACAAGCTAGAACTTGTCAGTATTTAAACTTCTTTGGTATTCATCATTTTTCATATGGGCCTCCCAAAACCAATTAGCAATGAGTACCAACATACCACTGTAGTTAAATAGCTTACTTTCACATTAGCAGAAGTCAAACTTACCTGAAATAATTTCCCCTCTGACTTTAACATTCAACAACATACAGCCACATGAAATCTGGTTCTGTACTATAGAATTAACTCCAGGATTCTCTGAAATATATATGAATGCCTCGGCATATCAAATTATATAAAAAGTGTTCCTCGAAGGTAGAAAATGTTAAGATGATTGCTAAATTTGTGCCACTCAGCCAATATATATAAAAAAATCTGGATAGAGTTGGATCTCAGGAACATAAAAAATGACAAGTTAGGGCTCTTATAATCACAATTTTTGACTTTCTAACATCCATGCAATACATTTTGGATTTCATATCCAATGTAGTGAAGTTGTCAGTAGCAGAATAGAATAGTCTGATGGTAGATAGAATAGAATAGACTAACAACATTAATATATTTCCACAGGGATATATTTACCAAAATATTTTTAATTTTTTACATCCAATTTTGTTTTTGTTTTACATTCCATGAGTATTAACAAGATTACCTTCCATGAGTATTAACAATATTCCATAGTATCATTTTTCTGAAGATTTGTTGTAATTCAGATTATATAAAGGAGAAATCCTTTGAGAACAAAACTAACAAATAGCTTCTGACTATTCTTTATTATGAGGTCAAAACCTCTGAATTATCTTCCAATGTATTCTTAGACTGTGTTCTACAAAGGTTATCTGAAGTATTCATTATCCCTAAATAGTGCTGCAGATTTCTGTAATTGTCCTAAGGAGTGGAAGAGAATAAAGTGGGAATGTAAATGCCTAAAGAGCAGTTCATGCTGTTGGCATCCTGTAGCATCCATCTATGTTTGTTTTTAAAGGATATGAATAAACGGTGTTTAAAGAAGACTTTCTATTATCATGTTTATGGAATGCCATCCAGCAGATGTCCTCCGGGTTATAAATGACTTGACAAACCTGGTCTCTCTCCTTCTGCAGGGTGAATAATCACTTGCCAATATGATTTTTTTCAAGCTGCCTTGCATACAAGTTTTAATTATATGCATATTTTCTTGGGTATACACTTTATTGAACAGAAAGACTATCTTCTAAGTGACCAAACCTAAGATTGCTTTGTAAATTATTTTCATGTCACTGACAGACTTAGGATTGTTGGTTGAAACATAGATTCAAACTGAACATAACATATAAAGAGGGCTCATAATAAATACAAGAAGTATGAATCTTCCTTCGCGGTTCTCTTCGTTATTCATCTATTCATATTGCCACTAATCTTGGGGGGGGGGAATTATGTGAGATATTAAGAAAAACAAGGATAGAATTAAAAAGCACAAAGGCAACATCATGGGAAGTATGTACGTGTATAAAATTATATAGTGGTTAAGGTATTGCATGAGAATTGGGTCAGACCTATATTCAAGTTTACCATCAGCCACAGAAACTCCCTTGGTGAAACTGGGTCACTGTCATCCAAATCTCTCTCAAAATGTTGTGGTGAAGATAAAATGGTGATTAAACAGTTTCTTTAGAGGAAAGGTAGAATATAAATCTTATAAAATATTATTGAGAAATATTCCAAATAGAATATGCATGATGAATATGAATTAGCAACAGATTGTACTCCCAGTCCTATGTAGATCGTCTGAAGAAAAAGAAAAGAAAAGGAAATAAAGAGATAGAATTGATTAATATATTCTGTAACTTCTTAATTGCCAGTCTCTTGAGGCTAGAAATGTCCACCCTAATCTTCCAGTAGTGTATCAATCCTATACTGTATCAATCCTATTCTTTTTGAATAAATCAGGCTAATGAAAATAGCATTGCTTTTCTTCCATAGATGGAGTAGTTCATAGTGAACATAACTATATGGTTGCAGTTCTTCCCGATTTCTTGACAGTAGATGCGATAGAATTCCATACGGATGAGATATGAAAAGCTACAAATATGTTAATAGAAGAAATTCTGCTGCTAGTGAGAGGAAACATTACTTCATGCACACAGTATACAAAACTGGAATTTACAGTGTGATGCCTTGAACGTGGGAGGTTCCCTTTATCTTTAAATGGGCAAGTTATAATTAAAATACTGTAGGAATTGACTAGCTTACATCAGGCTCAAATGAAAACATCATACTTTAGAATAACTAAGATGACACACACACATACACACACACTCTCCTTACTGAACTACCCTAAAAAATAGCTTAGACAATGTGAAGATAGATACCTGTCGCATGGGAACTTGAAAAATCTAAGAAAAAAATATTTCCATAGTAAGAAATAACTCTTTTTTTATTTAAATGATTTTTCTTCTCTTAGGGTGGTTTCATTTGTCCTTCATTTATTAAAAAAAACCGTATAACATAAAAGTTGAACAAGGTAAATGAAAGTAATGATGACAATAGTTGCAACAATAACATAAACCTGCACTGATAAAGTCTATTCAGAAGATATATTTGCATTTATTTGAAGTCAGCTTTAATCTAGAATAAATTAGATAAGCATGGAATGCTGAAATCCCTGATTAAAAAATAACAAGCCATCACTCCCTTATAAAGTCTTTATAGTGTCTCAATGTTTGATGTATGACTCATAGGTTTTTTAAATCATTGATTATTTCTTTAGTGTGCTTACTTTTGTAAGATTTGTTACATACCTATAACTGTTGGTTTAGGCTTTACTATGGAATGTTATAGAATTTATTTATAATATTAATTGTTGTATTTTGTTTTGTTTTTCTTTAGGACATGGACACTGTGTGGAACACCAGAATACCTTGCCCCAGAAGTCATACAAAGTAAAGGTCATGGAAGAGCAGTAGACTGGTGGGCTCTGGGCATTCTGATATTTGAGATGTTGTCTGGGTAAGGAAATCTGCAATTAAGAAAACAAAATGTTTCAAATATTAATCTTACATTGTATGTAAAAACAGCTTTGAAAGCACAGAATAAACTTATTTTGTTTGATATCAAATACAATAAATATGCCAAATTTAACGTGTGACAAGAAGATGCCAGGTTTTATTTCCCCCCCCCCCACTTCCTGTCCCACAATTTTTATTTTGTAGAATCAAAATGGAATCTCAATACAATATACTGAAACCTGGTATTTACTATATGATTAGGCTAATCATAATCAGTTTTGAGATTAAAATGAAAGATCTTTAGATGCAATTCTTGGATTCAAATTGATGGGATATATGCTATATTAAAAGAAACTACACTCAAATTAAAAATGGTAAGTCAAGCTAGTATATATAAAATCCAGCAAACCTCACTGTCCTAAACATTCATGAAGTTATCTAGCTTGGTAATGAAATATCTACAGGAAAACAATGAAGCTCAGAAAATACCAAGAAACATTTGCAACATATAAATCTAGTAAATGAACAATGTATTTAGGTCTGGCCCCAGGAAAATTTTTCTTAAATATATAAAATATATTAAGATAATCGTATATGTTCTGTTTCTGATTTTGGGGGACTTACTTACCAAAGAACAAAAAATCGCTAGCTTGTTTTGCCTATTGGGTTGAGAATGCTATTGGTACTGATTTTAGTTTCCAGCATTTTAGTTGGGTTTTTTTCTATGGGTCTATATAAGGAAGAAATTGAATGTCATACAATTCTAGTCATACATTTAATCCTTTAAATTGTAGCATTCTCAGAGTAATATGTAGATCATCTCCTTGCTTTATTGCAAGCATTGTGAAAATTAAGACTTACAACATATTTCCAGGGCCAAAAGTCCAGATGCTTACTTTGGATTTGGAACAGAATAGGGGTTTTTTGTGTGTGTGTTACAGTTTCTTGACACCGACACGAAGTAGATTACTTGCACATTATCTTTGAAAGAAGATATAGAAAAATGCACTTTATCTTATCAGTTTCCAGTTAATGGAATTTAAAATTATTCTTGTAGAAGAAAGTTTACAATTGAGTCAATTCTATCACAAAGCAACAAGCACATAAATCAAGGCATTATTGTAGGAACTTTATAAAATCTTGAGGATTAGTGTTTTGCAGCATCTCCTTATATATGATTTTAAAATGCTTTTGTTTGTTTTAAAGTATTATAAGCCCTTTCAAATCTAATTAGGTTTCACAGAAGCATATACATTGTTAAAATGAATAACTATAATTTTTTTGTACATATTTCACAGTTCTTCAAGCATACAGTTCTGCTTAAAACTCTGTACTATAAACATGCATTTTAATTTATGCTTACTGCTACTTATGGCAGTAAGTAGCTTGATAACTTTGCATATATCTTTAAATGTCATGTATATAATCCATAGCTTACCATATGGCCACTGAACATTGTAGCATGACACAAGAGCTGAAAACAATATTTTGATTTCCAGTTTGTGAATGCAGTCCAGCTGCAATATCTGTCATTCATTTATTGCCAGAGTTAATTTGGCTGCTGTGTCTAGCTAATGGGGTGTATTCTGCCTTTCTCAGGCTAGGTGGCTATGTAGGTGGCAATATCCTGCCTCTTTACATGTTCCTCTAAAAGCCAGTGGTGACATTCTTCTTATTTAGATCATTATTCCCAAATTCATATAAGCTTTTATTGGCCTTACAAGTGATCGTAGCTGATTTAGATTGTCCAATAAACTACAATTAAACATTTCATGGATGATTGCAATACAGTGCAATAAGTGTATGTGTTTTGTTGTGGGGAAGTACTGTAAATGTAAAACAGGAAAAAGAATGTGTCATAATTATATACTATGTAGCTCTTGACCCACTGCTTTTCTTTTCTTAAAAGCAGCAATGAAAATGCTATTTAATCAATTGTTTAAATGAGATGTAATGATCAAATATGTATAAAGAATTTTTATTATGTCACTGTAGAATAGCAAAATATATTCTTTGCAATAAATTTCAATGACAGTATTTATCAATTTTTGTGAATATTCACTGCTTCGTTCATGATTTTTCCTTTCAATAATATGTCTTACAGGCAACTAGTTAGGCATTTTAAATATAGAACTATGTTGTATACTTAATTTAATTTCAAGGGAGAGATTTCCTTAAAGATAAGTGACTAAAAGACTCTTAAATTCAAGGATTTACTTCAATCCAGCCAGAAATGTATTCTGTAAATATTAATAGCTACTGAAGAACAGAAATATAGAAATTTTTAAATAATTACATTTGTAAACCATAAATAAAATGAGAATTTGGAATATTAAATTAAACTAAGATCCTGTGGTTTTAGTCTTAACTATGCATTTACTTTAAAGCTTCCTTTAAGATAGCAAAAGCAAAACAGACAGATGTGTTCTTGTATTACTTAAATGCTTCCTAAATAAGCATTTATATAAAACTTTTGTGCAGAAAACAGAGGCACCCAGGTAATTTTATTTTTTTTAAATCCTAAATAAAATTTTAACTAATGCTCTTGTGTTTGTATATATTATACTTTTCATATCTACATATACAAATATTGTCTGTGTAATATAAGTATCAAAACAATTTTGCCAAATCAATTTATAGATCTGTCAAATCAGATACCAGTGTAACTAGGAATATCACATAGAAATACAATAGGTAAGAATTTATAAAGCTAGTTTTCAAAAATATATATTTTAGGTGTTTTTGTTATCTGCAAAATGGGTAGGCATAAGTAATATATGAAGTCATTGAAATTATAATATTATTTTTTATATTCATTGTAAAAGAAATGCGTCTAATGAGATTTTAATGTAGTTTATTGTATTGTGGTATGTTTCTAGCTACATTTTTCATACATTCAGAAACAACTATTTCACACTTTTTTTAAAAAACAGATTTCCCCCATTTTTTGATGACAACCCATTTGGAATATATCAGAAGATTCTAGCTGGTAAAATAGATTTCCCCAGGCATCTGGATTTATATGTAAAGTAAGTGAGCTTAAAAATGACTTCATTTTATTTATTTTCTATTTCAGCATTATTTTTAAAGTGGGAGAGGGTAACACTGTGCTGGGTACATATAGCCATATAGTCAGATTTCATTGCTGAATTTAGCATTCAACCTTGGAACATAAAGTGTTTGTAATTAAAAAAATTAAAAAACACTAATAATAGCAGACTTGGCTTATTTCAGCAGTTTGCAACTACAGTAGATACTATTTCGGCTTCCCCAAACCTGACTATCATGGCCTCAGCTCTTCAGGTGACACCACCTTATGATTATCACATGTAGCCCAAGGGGCAGGGGGGAAAATGTCTTCCTGTTTGGTCTATTAAGTTTTTTTTAAGCTGCTCATATTTTAAAGGGTCAGGTTAAAGACAAATCAGTATATTGAAAATCACATTATTTACAATTTCAGACAATGATTTTTTTTTTTTTTTGCAGTTAACCAGATGGTTGATTTTCAACATTAATGCCCAGAATTTTCAGTCAGGAGAGCTTTGGGGTTGTTGATTGAATTTAGAAAAATCTAGGCCCAATATACGTAGAAAACAGCAAATTGAGGAAGTATATCTGAGGTAATTTAAAGTTACATGGAAAATATAGATTGAAGCTGACCATCTAAAGCAGGGGTTAGAAACTATGGCCCTTTTATGACTTGTGGATTTCAACTCCCAGAATTCCTGAGCTAACCATGCTGGTTCAGGAATTCTGGGAGTTGAAGTCCACAGGTTATAAAAGGGCCACAGTTATCGACCCCTGATCAAATAACTGAAAACTTATGTGCAATCTCTCTTGTTTTCAAATGGAGATCAATATCAGTTCATAGCTTCACCTGGTATTATGTCATGGCCGTCTAAAAGGTGGTGTGCTGCTAGTGATGTCTCATAATAAGAATCAGTGCAGGCAATTTGTTTATGCAGTATTCCCATAGCAATGTGTGAAGAAGCCAGATACAGATACAAAGTAACTTAAATTAAATCTTAGAAATTAAGGCAAACAAAAGGGTACTTATTTCAGGCATTGGTGTTAATATTCAGAGGAACAAGTTTAGAGTGATAGCTTGTAAATATTCCATTTCAATTGAGGAATCAGATTTTCATTAGGCCTTATTTTCATACTAGAATTTGCATGCTTAATGAGGAGGGATTTTACATAACAACTAATGAATTGCAAAAAAAAGAAAGGGTCACCTGATCATGTCATCCAAGTTCTGGACTAGCTGTAGCTGAAACTTGTTAAACAGAAGTACATTTTTGTTTATTTTAAGACATTTTTGTACAGGTTGTTCAAGGTTCAAATTTAAAAGGCATGGAATTCAAAGACTTGTTTTTTATCAACTCTGGGAAAATTTCTCACTAGGAATAAAATTCTTAGGCAGAATTATTTGTACTGTTTGCAGAGGCTTCTAAATAAACAACTTTGCATGCATAAAAAGGATGTAAAGGTTGCCTTACTGAAGGACCCCACCAAAGTGCAAGTTCATTTAGTTAAGAAGCTTTCTCAAGATTATACTTATTTTTCTAAACTGTGAAAAACATGGTAAGCAACTAGCTTAATTGCTTAAGAACTCTGCAGTTGTTTGGAACTATAAAAAGCCTTTGAGGTTTTTGTGCAGTTCCAGTTAATATCCAGAATTTGGAAGAAGACATTCTGAAATTGTAAGGTATTTTCTTTAAAAAAAGAAATCCTGGAAGCAAAATCAAACTTTTTATTTTATTTTATTTTTTGTTTAACTTTATAAGCAAAGATTTAACAAAGTGAAAGTCTTCTCTGTAAAAAGATTATATATTAACACATCTATGTGTTCTTATGTGTCTGTGAAGCTTTAAAGATCCATTTAACAGACCTTATTGTTATAAGACATATTATCCTTCACCGCTGGTTGGCTCAAGTTAAGTTTCTGCCAGAAATTTTACTTGAAGTTAGCTGGTCAGTTTAGTATTGGAAACATTCTATAGATATAATTTCTTCAGTAAAAATATAACCATACAAACATGTATTTTTTAAAAACAAAAATCATCTTTCCTTATTTATCCAGGGATCTTATTAAAAAGCTTCTTGTGGTTGACAGAACAAGACGACTAGGAAACATGAAGGTATGCTTTAATGAAGAATCTTCCACAACCTCACTTCATTAAGGAAACATTTCTATATTCAAGAACTAATTTCAAATTAAGACGGCACAGTGTGGGAGGATCATGTTTTCATTATAGTAGAACTACAAATCTCTGAACTAATGAATTACTGTTTTCTATTCGACAAGCATCTAACTTTAAATATAAAATTGAAAAAAGTTTTCCAATTTTCATGGGACAGAGGCATGTAGTGAGTGACCTGCATGTGGTGACCTTGGAATGGAATTTCTGGACAGTTCCCCCACCACCACCTTCTTTTATTCAATTAATTTTTAATGTATACTACATAGGCAATGAGAAGAACTACATTTTAATAATATTATTATTGTGGATTTCAGCCATGTAAGCCTTAAGCCCTGATTCTTATATTTAAATATAATTAATACTGATAAAACATGGCACAAAATAATTGAAAACTTAATTGACATATTTGAGGCATGCTCCATTGCAGTATAGTAATAGATTGGTGAAATCTATTGATCTTACTGAGCACTGAAGCTTGCAAATCTCCTTTGTATAAGCATGGTTCATTTTTCTGTATCTAAAGAGATTAGAGAACATATAAACTTGTAAATCTTAAGGACAAAGTTATGTCCCACTGATTTTTTTTTTCACCCAGTACATTTGGTTCTGGACCCAAGAAAAATTCAAGTAGATAAAAGTCACTTAATGTGATTTATGTGAAATAGTGAATTCATTGTGAAACCTGACATAAAAACCATTTCTAAATACAGAATTGGGACAGATAGATGGAGGAAGAATTGTATTATCTATATGTAAGATAACACTTCAGTTGTAACAGTGACACCTAAAATTGGAATGTGGTCAGTGTAGACAGGCCTGTTTTATTGAGATCCATAATATCTGCTAAAAAAGGATCAAAATTGGCAAGATAGTAGACAAAGCATTGTGAAGCAAGCCCTGTTCTTTTTGACTACGCTTGCAGTGTTGATGTGTATACAAAGCGAGGTTACTTGCATCACAATATTCTATTTTCCATTTTGACAATGTTGATATTTACAGTTTACAGAAGTTCCTGGAAATTCAGTATTTTTTTCACTACCAGAAAAAATGGTCAACTGGAACAGTGTGCATTAAACATATGTCTTTAGACTACATGTGGTAGAAATCATTGTCCATTTTAGTATACAGACTTTATACCACAATATTTTCTAGGAACTTGTATTTAATAAACTTTCATTTTTCCAAAGAATGGAGCTGATGATGTAAAGAGGCACCGATGGTTCAGATCTATAGACTGGGATACTGTACCACAGAGGAAATTAAAGGTGAAGTACCATGAAAACAGATTCTGTTTGGGAAGATATACATTCAATAAATATTTACTATATTTTATTATGTTTGTATTTAAAAATCTATATGAAAGACTTAATGTGGTCTTTTTATATCTCATGCTTGAAGATAAAACATTTACATAGGTGACATTCTGAGGTCCCATGTACATTTGTACTTCATGTGCAGGTTTTTCTTTTGAATAGTCAGAAGGCACAGCTTCCAAACTACCCATTCATGGTTGAATAATTTGTCCAATGCAGGATGTAGACTATTTTTAGAGTATTGCTACACCTGGAATTAGAATACTATGAATCATATACATCCCGTTAATTTTCTGCAGCTGGAAATAACATATGCATATATCATATAGAAATATGATACAGTGGTACCTCTACTTAAGAAAGGCTCTGGTTACGAAAGTTTCATGTTACGAAGTGCGTCTTCGAGAAAATATCGTCTCTAGTTACAAAATATGTTTCGAGATACGAAAGGCCATCAGCTCAGGCAGGTACTTGTTCTCGGGCTCTGTCTTGGCCGTGGAGATGGCGCCGGACATCAGCGGGGTGGGCACCACGCTGGGTGCTGGTGGGGCCGAGCTGGTGGCTGAAGGCGGCAGGAGCAGCGGCGGCTGAGGCCCACGCACCCCTCTGCTGCCGCCGCGGGCCAGCTGCTGTGGGGAAGCCGCCACCTGAGGTGACTGGAGTTGGGCCGCCACGGCTGGGTGGGCGGCAGCGGCGGCGAGGTCCTCGCGGCGCTGCATCCACGGCCGAAGGAGTGGCAAAGGCGCGCGAGGGAACAGGGTTACCACGCTGACAGAGCGCAGGGGCCACTGGGGTGGGAAGTGGAAAGGGGGGACACAGCTCCCGTGCTTGTGCTTTCTGGCCTTTATTGTCTGAATTTGGGGGGGCTTGGAACGAATTAGGGCATTTATAGGGTAAAATGTGTCTCTACTTACGGAATTTTCGCGTTACGAAACGGCTTCTGGAACGAATTAATTTCATAAGTAAAGGTACTACTGTATGTTTAATTATCAAATTACAGATAGATGGAAAAAGCCAGGAAAAGAATGCAGTCACTATGTAGCACATCGCTACTTAACTATTTCATGATTAATTACAACATGCAGTTGAAGTCAAATAATTACTGTGCCTAATGATGGTCAGCAAGTCCAAGCTTTTATATTAAATCCATAGTTTTGGGTCCTAATCTTAAAACAACACATTAACACATCAATTAGAATATTATTTTTATTATTATATATTATATATATATGCAGGTCTAGGTCTGTTCGGGTCTTTTCCCGTGTAAGTTTCAGAATCTCTTCGCAACGTTTTGGCGAGATCCCACTCGCCATCTTCAGGCTGGTGCCTTCTGCTTCAAGCCAGGGCAAGAAGTTTGTGACCGGAGCTGTTGTCTCTCTATAAATTCTTAAATTCTATAAGTTAAGGATTTACATCAGTGTAGACTCACCCAGTTTTTCTATGCATAGAATTGTATTGCTGCGTATCTTCAAAGGAGTTCTATTTTCCCTTCTGCTTGCAAGTAAATAACACAAAAAGTGGGGGGGGGGACTCATTTCTTTGTTAGCACAGCTGCAACGCAGTAAACTTCTGATTTCTGAATGGCAAGAAATTTTCCTACTGTGAACCTAGAAAAACAGGTGGCAACAATGAAAACAGACAGACAAAAAAAAAGTAAATTTTGGTCTTAAAACTCTAATTAGAAGGTAAACATCTGTTGTAATCATAAATACTATAGGGAATTATATTCTAGTCTAAATGGAGTTTTCAAGTAATGAACATGTTGAGCTATTAGCAAATAATCACCTGAGATACGTAGAAAGAGACAAAAATGTGTATTTATATTATTCCTTTTTCTTAAGAAACACAGTATCCTTCTTATGAAAGTCTCTCCTGCTGGTTTGTTAGAGCAGAAATGAAAATCAAGATAAGATTATAGGAAGGAGTAAGTTTATATACAGAAGTCAGAATCACTCAAATGAGAGTAATAAATGCTTGTTCAAAGAAACAGGCTAGCAGATGCAGTGAAAGGTGCTAACCTTGAATCCATCTTGGTGCTTTTTGTTTAATTGTATGTATATTTTCCTTGACTAAAGAGTCATTATATGCAGGGAATGTAAATAGAAGCAAAAATCTCCCAGTTTGTAGAAACAAGCTTGAGGAAATTTTTATATTTTTAATATGATGGGGAAATCATAAGGCAATAGGATTTTCCCCATTTTTTTCTATAACGTTCCAAAACATTTATTCTGAATTTTAATTAGAAATCACCAAGAAATAAAGGCACATTTGGGGAGGGGCTGGAGGTGGGAGTGGGGGGGAACTTTATGCTTAACAGATCATCACTACCAAAACACCAATAATGAAATAATTTCAAAATCCCAGAACAAGGTAGAAATAGAAATCCCAACCCCACTTGGGTCTGTAATGATATGTTCCTCTCCTTAAGCCTTCAGCTACACAAATCAGAAAAAAAGGTGAAATGACCACCTTACATTTGAAAGTTGTAATTAGTGCAGAAATGAAGATTTCCCATTCCCTGCCAAAGCCCACCTCCTCGTTAATACTTCATAAGAACCTGTAACCAAGTGACAATTGTTTGAAAGAGCAAAGATGCATTTACTATAGAAGAAGGTGAGAAAATACCTGTTTCCAAGGAAATTGGGCCATTGTGCAAATGCGGTTATCATGGCAACAGAGGGATTTGCTACTGTTCCATGTCACTAAAAATGAAGAGAAATCACTGGCTATGTTCTTCTTGGTGATATTATTGTGGTCATATCTATTGATGATATTGTACAGGATCTTCCTTGACTGCGGTTATTTTACAAAAGATATCTTGCTCAAACTTGATTGCAGCAATAGCCAATTGGGGGGAGAGAGGGGAGAATACACAGATCCATGAAAATTGCTAGAGTGATTTATCAAATCCCATGTCATCACAAACCCTCTTTTGTTTCCAAAATGTTTAAGAAACCAAAATCCATGGCTCCTCTTATAATGGCTGGGTACACTTCACCCAGGATTATTGTCACCACTATTAATAGATTTTTTTTTCATTAGTAAAATGTCCTGTTGCTGGGTTTTTCCATTATTATCTTGATACTATGTTTAAAATTTCCAAATTGTCTTTATGACAGCATTGCCACATACATTTCAAGAATGTTATGAGTTTCTGTTCCAAGGACAGTATCCATCTGGATTTTTCAAATTCAAATTCAAATTTTATTTGTCACATGCACAATCATACATGGTGCAATATGCAGTGAAATGCTTACGCAGCCATTCACGACCACAGGTAAGTTAGGGCAGAATGGGAGGGTAGGAAATAGG
>JAEANM010013607.1:0-14333 GCA_017656035.1 Myanophis thanlyinensis | reverse complement strand
GTGGCTCTCAAAAGAAATTTCAATCTTGTACTGTTGATATTTGGCTCTTTTGACTAATGAGTTTGCCGACCACTGCATTAGGTAATGGATAATTTCTGCACATGTGCAAACACAGCACCCCTCCCCGCCTGCCTGGTGCCAGCAGTCCACATGTCCTATTTGGCATGCATACTCACTCAGACAGACTGGTCAATGATGCTCCCTCTCTGATCTGCACACACCCGGTCTTATTTCTGCTGCATTTTCATCCAGGACGGTCGCCTCTGGAGCTCTCTTTGGTCTTCTTTCATCCTGCGGCTGTTGGGTCTCTGCGGCAAGTGTGTCCTCCAGTCTCCGGACTATGGCCCCAGCTAGGAATGATGGTGTTTCTTCTCTTTCTTCATTGAGGTTGTTTTTGGGCTCCTCCATTGAGTTTTCTCCAGAGTTTGTTGTGGTTTCATTTTCGGTCCAGCCTTCTCCTCCCAGTTCTCATTGTCTGCCTCTAGTCTGCTTCAGAACTGGTTGATGTGCCTCCTCCCTTCCCTGCCATTGTCCAAGGTGAGGACATATGACCAAGGCTCCGTTATCCTGGTTATTTTGCCTGCCCCTCTTGAAATGTCCTGTGGCTCATTTCCTTTATGTGGGGGTGGGGTCTGCTTGGTCTGGGTGTAGCCTGTCAAGTCTGATCCTGAGCTTCCAGCCCATTAATAGTTCTGCCGGGCTTCTGTCTGTTGTGGTTAACAGGATTGGGTGTTGGGCTAGTAGGAATCAGTTGATTTTCTCTTGTAAATCCCCTGGCCCCATTTTTTTGAGGGCTTCTTTTGTTGTTCTTATCATCCATTCTGACATTTCATTTCCAGCGGGGTGAAATGGCGCCGAGGGGGCATGTCTAATTCCTTGGCTTGCCAGGTAGTCACCGAAATGGGACGATGTAAATTGTGGTCTGTTGTCATATACAATGATGTCTGGCAGTCCATGTGTGGTGAATAGCCTTTTTAGTGTGGCTATGACTGCTTCAGTCGTGGTGGTTGTCATCTTCTGGGCTTCTATCCATTTGGAGTATGTATCTGTGATGACAAACAGCATATGCCCTTGTATTGGTCCGGTGAAGTCTATGTGTAGCCTGGACCATGGCTTCTTTGGATTGCCCTATTGTGTGGGGTGGGCTGATGGGGAGGCGGTCACGAGGCTTAGCAAGGCTGGCAGAGCTTCACCCATTTCTTGATGTCATTGTAAATTCTGGGCCACCATACGTAGCTTCTGACTAACACTTTCATTCAGATGATGCCCTGATTCCCCTCATGTAGTGTCTTTTGGATGGCCTGTTGGAATTTGTGGGGGATGATGACTCTGTTTCCCCAAAGTAAGCAACCCTTTTGTGTTGATATCTCATGCTGTCTGTTTGTGAATCATTTAAATTCCATGCCTGGTGAGTTAGCTGGACAGCCCTGGCAGACCCATCTGTGGATTACCGATAGCATTCTGTCTGTTCTGGTTTCCTTTGCAATGTCTGCAGCTGTCAATGGGCTGTCTGACAGGCACTCTATCTTGAGTACTTGTGAAGCAGGTGCTGGGTCTTCGACTCGTGTTTTTAGTGGGCACCTGCTTAGTGCATCTGCATGTGTTATTGCAGTTCCTGGTTTATATAGCAGGTCGTAGCTGAAAGAGGCTAGGAATTCTGTCCACTTGTCATTCTTGGGGACAGTACTTGTGGAGTTTGCCATTTGCCTGAAATTAGTCCTAATAAGGATTTATGGTCAAGTTATTAGTTGGAATTTTCTGCCGTACAGGTACTCATGGAATGTTTTGATTCCAGCTATGGCTGCCAGTGCTTCTTTGTCCAGCTGACTATACTTTATTTCTGTGGTGGGAAAAAATGCAATTGGGGCCTCCTGGCCATTGGAAAATTTGTGGCTGAGCACTGCTCTGACTCCAAATGGTGATGCATCACATGCCAGTATTAGGGGCAGCTCTTAATAAAACTGTATTAGTTAGCTTATTGATGATATCAGTTGTTTGACCCCCTTGAATGCGGTGTCTTCTTTTTGGCCCCAGATCAATGCTGATTTACCACCAGACTCAGGGTGGTCCTACAGAAATTCCAAGAAGCCAGGCTAAAAGTCAAGAAGGACAAATGCCACATAGCCATCATCTTTATCATCCCAAAGGCTTCAGGAGGATGGAGAGCCATCTTGGACATCAAATGTCTCAATGACTATATCACATACCGCCACTTCAAGATGCATTACCTTCAAAATATCTTGACCTTGATCAGAGATGGCAATCTCCTTTCCTCAATCAACCTGACAGATGCCTACCTCCACCCTATCAAGCCTAAAAGGACATTTTGGATTGGGGGCTTTTCTGCTGAACAGTATTAGCCATTGCTTTGCATATTATATTGGGCCTTTTAGCTTTGACACATATTTTTCTTATTTCTGCAAGGGTTGGAGGAGTGGCAGTTGATAGAACTGACTCGGGACTGTTATCTAGTGACTAGTCTATATTCTTTTAACATATTTCTCATGGGAAAGATTCTCTGGGCTGTGAACAACTGTTAGGGGAAGTCCTGGATGAAACGTTGGAACTTTCTTTGAAGGGATTGGTAAGAAATTAACATGTGATATTTAGTGGGGTGGAACTTTCAGTTTTACTTGGGTGGAGAAAACCTGGGAATTTTAGATTCAGGATTTCTCCAGACCATACCAGTACAATGTTTTCAATAAAATCTTATTCTGTGGACTTTCACTTCTTTGGAATTCTGTTGCATTGCTGATGTTGTGTGGAACCCTGACACATGTTCCCATATATCCAGTTCACCAGTGATTCCTTCAGTTCTGCTACAGGGGCCAACATTTCCAGGAGAGGGCTCTGCCATTTGGCCTATCCTCAGCACCCCGGGTCTTCACCAAACTGATGTCAGTCCTAGCAGCCCACCTCCGCCAGGTCCCCATAAGGGTCCAGTTCTACCTGGATGATATTATTATTCAGTCTGCTACAACAGCAGCAGCCCAATGAGATTTGCAGACTATAATCAATGTTCTTCAAATGCACGGATTCTCCATCAACCTGGCAAAGAGCCACCTTTCCTTGATCACATGACTGCAACATCTAGGGGCGGTCATAGACATCAACCTAGGAATAGTCTTCCTGTCCCACAATAGGCAAGTCAGCCTTGTGGACCTTCTCCAGCAAGTCCATCAGCTGAAATGGGTACCTCTCGCCCTTCTCTCTCAGCTGCTGGGCAAAATGGTCTCATGTATCAGAATTGTTTCTTGGGCCCACCTTCACCTCAGAATGCTGCAATGGTTCCTCCTCCTGCACCAATGGGCAGGTCACAGCAATTCCCAAGCCAAGGTCCAGATCACAAGACTTCAGTCTCTCCTCTGGTGGAGCTCCTCAAAGTTACAGCAGAGTTGTGTCTTCAGAGAACACTCTAAGGTCACCTTCATGACAGATGACAGCCTGTTCACCCTCAACAACAGATTAGTGCAGGGTTGCTGGCAACACTTACACAGGTACTGGAACATCAATTGGCTGGAGCTGAGAGCAGTTCGTCTGGCCCTTCGCAGCTTCAAATTGGTTGTGCAGGGATGACATGTCTGGTCCTCACCGACAACATTGCAACTAAGGTGCACATCAATTGCCAGGGCGGGACCAGATCAGTAGCAGTGATGCTAGAGGCCCAACTTCTGGGGATTTGGCAGAGCACCACCTCCTATCTATCATGGGTCAACACATCACTGGGGTCACCAACATGATGGCAGACTGACTCAGCAGGACTACACACGATCATGCGGAGTGGAGCCTACACTCAGATCTGTTCTGACAACTGGTGGACTGGTTCAGGCCTCCCCAGGTAGACCTCTTCATGACTCCCCACAACACCAAGCTGTCCAGTTTTTTCTCTCGCTTCCAATCGCTGGGAGCCAAAGCATTCAATGCCCTCTGCTCCAAATGGCCTCGGGGTCTCCTGTATGCATTCCCCCACTTTCCCTCATTCCTCAGGTCATCTAGAAGGTGAGAACAGAAATGGCAGAGATCATTGTCCTGGCACCTTACTGGCCGTGGAGACCATGGTTTGCCGATCTCATTGAGCTGTCCATCAGTCATCCAAGGAGGTTCCCGCAGCATGGGTCATCTCTCTCTCAGAGAGGGATTTCTCACCAGGACCCCAGCTGGCTTCAATTAACTGCCTGGAGATTGAGCAAGTCACCTTGAACAGAGCACATTTGTTTCCCAGAGTTATCACCAACATTCAAGCAGCACGCAGACCTTCCACCAACTGCATTTACGAAGCCACTTGGGAGGCTTTCCGCACCTGGTGCAACAGATGCACCTGGAATACCTGCCAGGTTTCAATTGCACAGTTGCTAGAATTGCTACAGGATGGACTTGACAAGGGACTCAGGTCCAACACATTGCGATGCCAGGTCATGGCCATCTCCTCTGTTGCTGACTGAAGTACAGGGGTCTCTCTCTCTCGACATCCCATGGTACATAGATTCCTCAGAGGGACCACCAATCTGAAACCCCCTGTGGCTCACCGCTATCTAACGTAGGACCTTCCCAAGGTCCTAGATGCTCTCACATGTCATCCATTTGAACTGCTGTGATCAGCATCCATGAGGCTTCTCTCCTGGAAGGTGGCCTTCCTTGTGGCGGTTTCTTCATCTAGGAGGATTTCAGAACTTTCTGCACTTTCTATACTTGGATCTCTGTATTTTCCATCTACAGAATGGTTCTACGACTGGATCCCACATTCATCCCTAAGATTTAATTTAATTTAATAACATTTCTATACCACCCCCTCTCCCAAAGGACTCGGGACGGTGTACAGCCATTTAAAACACAAAATATAACAATTAATTAAAATACAGTTAAAAATAAATTAAATTAAAGTGGCCAATTAAAACCAAATTGAAAATATTGAAAATAACAATTTAAAATTACCAGCCAATAAAACCAATTAAAAACCAATTTAAACCAATTTAAACCCCCAACCGATAGTACTAGGCCAGACCGGCTTGCTGAAACAAAAAGGTTTTTAGTGCATGCCGGAAGGTCCATAGGTCCGTGATGGTCCGGATCTCCGGGGGCAGTTCGTTCCAAAGGGAGGGTGCCCCCACAGAGTAGGCTATAACCCTTGGGGCTGCCAGACGACATCGTCCTGCAATGGAACCTCAAGGAGGCTGGCCCTGTGGGAACGCACAGGTCGATGGGAGGCTGATGGTGGTAACAGGTAACAACATAAGTACCCGGGTCCCAAGCCATGGAGCGCTTTAAAGGTAAGAACCAACACCTTGAATCACACCCGGAAGGCCACAGAAAGCCAGTGCAGCTCGCAGAGGAGGGGTGTAATGTGGGAGCTCCGAGGACCCCCCAAAATCACTCACGCGGCTGCATTCTGAACTAACTGCAGCCTCCGGATGTTCTTCAAGGGGAGTCCCATGTAGACAGCATTACCATAGTCTAGGTGAGAGATAATGAGAGTGGAGGTGACTGTGTGAAGAGTGCCCCGATCCAGAAAGGGTTGCAACTGGGAGATCCTTTGGATCTGATAAAAAGCCCCCCTGGAGATGGCTGCAATCTGGTCTTCTAATGACAGCTGTACATCCAGGAGGACACCCAGGTTGCTAGCCTCTTCTGTGGGGGCCAAGATCTTTCCTCCCATGGCCAGCGAGGGAACAAGATTAACTCATGATTCCACAGGGCACAAGAGTTGGTATTGCCCAATTTTTGTTCCAATCCCACTCATCCTTTAGAGTGGCGTTGGCACACTCTGGATGTCTGTCAGGCTCTCCAGATTTATATTCACAGGACATCAGAGCTCAGACACATGGAAGCTCTTTTTATCTCTTTTCAGCCTGGGCCAAAAGGTCTCCTCTACCACCATTGGGAGGTGGATCCATGGCTACATAGGCACAGCATACGACTCTCAGAATCTCCTTGCTCTACCAGGTATTACTGCTCATTCAGCTCGGAACACATGTACCATGACAGCCTGGTCCACTCAGTCTTCCATTGATGAGATTTTCAGAGTGGCCACTTGGATTTTGCTATCGCCATTCATTCAGCATTATCATCTAGACAAGTTTGCCTTGGCTGAGTTGGCTTTTGGAAGGAGGGTTCATTTAATCTGTTCATTCGGCCTGAGGTTCTTAAGACTGGACCGTCTCCCTCCCTTAAGATTCAACTGCTTTGGTATGTCCCATCTGTGGATTATCTCTCCACATTTCAATGGAAAAGGGGTGTTGTACTTACCTGATACCCTCCTTTTCATTGTGTGGAGAAATAATCCAGCCTGCCCTATAGACTGGCCAGCCCTGGACCTCAGTCTCAAATCAAGAGAAGGAGAGTCTACTGGATTATCTTCATAGAAATTGAGGGAAGGAAGAGTCTGTCCCTCTTTTAAGCTTCTCTCACTCAGTCAATAGAGTAGGAAAGTACAGAGTAACCCATCTGTGGATTATCTCTCCACACAATGAAAAGGAGCATATCAGGTAAGTCCAATTCCCCTTTTCTTCACCCTCCCTCTGTAGGAAAGAACAGATTTTTTTAAAAAGTCAGCCTCCTTCCATTATGAACTATTTAAACAATTTAATTATTCCCATTTAATAAAATATTTAAAATATAGGGCAATATAACAACCTTTTGAACTTGTCTGAATATAAAGATAATTTTTCATTCTAACTTACCTCCTAAAGTTGTGATATTTTATGTGATATATATATATAGCCCCAAGGCAATTTTTTCATTTTAGGAATTTATGAGACAATTTTATGAGGATATTCCAGTATAAGTACAACACACACATATACACACATCTCTTTTCATTTGAATTGTTTACTTAAGCACCTTCAAGCAGCTGGACAAGTGGCATATATATTCATTTGTATAAATGAATGAAGAATAAATAACACTGAAACAAGGTTCAACAAGCTTGGACCAAAAGTGATTATTATAATATTTGCTTCAGCATCCACAGTTAGCTCATTCTTGCATAGTTAGCCTATTCTTGCAATATTTTTATACACAATCCTATACATTCTTTGTGGGTAAGAGTTGCTACTAACCAAATAGTTTGAAGGATAGCTTACCATGAATTAATACTAAATTCATCTAAAGCATGTGTGAATTCACCTCTTGTTTTTTTCCACATTAGTTACTAAAAACTTATACTGGGTTATGAACTTCTGCAATTAGATGGTAGCTAACTAGCAGATAATAAGTTGGAGTGGGCATGAGTAATAAATAGTTCTCTACTAAATGTTGATTAATACTCCTGAATAGCTATTATCCCCTTTCAATCTGATGTTTACAATACTACTGGCAATAAAGTTTTATAGGTTTAATTCATGAAAGTGAAATTAGCTCTTTTACACTCCTTATAAAAATAGATTAGTTTATTTAAGTTACACCATTTTGGTTCTTAATTCGTCTTGTGATGTTAGTGAAAAATTTAATAGAATAACCAATAATAATTTGAATTGATAAGTGGGGTTCTTTGTCATTGTATCTTGAAATCACTAATATATTGAAAATGTTAATATAATATTAACATTTAAAGCATTCCTACTTGTAAGAAATGCCACCACACAAAAAGATTTTGTTTTTTCCCCTGGAGGAATCAAAGATTGAAGAAAGTTGTTAATTCATTGACAGTGAAGCCCTGTTGAGCTCCTTACATACAGGCATAAAATAAAACAATTTAAGTCTATCACAGAAAGGTTTGATAGTTATTGTCTCATCTATATGTCAGGGTGGCCAATATGTTCACAAACTTTATTTCTTAGTTAGGACTATTCATGTTTAGCTGAGAATTTAATTTACTTTGTGTTATTGTCATTAGGGACAAATTTATTTCTGCTGTGATAGCTTAATGCTGGGCAAATTTATTTAACAATATCTATAAAAAGGATACTTACGTGGAAAATTTTCACCCACTGGGTGTGAAATATCAAAATAAAACCCACATGAATGGAAAAAATCTCTGAGTTATGTGAAAATCTATGCTGTCTCTTCTGCTCTGTTCAGAAGGTGGAGAAAATGTAGTTAACATTTTGTATTCCCGCATCTCCATTTTTGTGTATTAATTATTTCAAATTGTTCCAGGCTGCCTCATTTTCAATATCTAATATAAGGTTGGAAACAAAATAGAATTCAGGAATTGTACTAGGGTACAGCAAAAAGAAGGATCCAGCTCCCCTGGAAAATAGGCTTTTTAAAGTGATAAACATAGTGCGCCTTCACTTTGTAATCATATAATCGCTCTGTGATGCTTCCCTAAGTGGCTGTCTTTACATATTATATTAATCCATGGGGTGTTTTGTTTGTGTTATCTTAGTGTGTTGCATGAATCTTAACATAGTGTTTTATAAGCCATGGTTTAAGAATGTGTGTATTCAGACCAACAGGTTTCTTCAGTCATGGTCAAACAAATCAAGTTTATATTTTGTCTTCTCTATGTACTAAAATATTCCTTCAGAAATCTGGAGGGTCATCACATGCTTTTTGTAAAACTTGAGGTGAACACAAAAGAACAATGACTCCCCCCTTGATGCTCTTTCACAAATCTCATTTTTATGCAGCCTTTTTCTGATGGTGGTGTCATTAACATGAAATTTAATCAAGACAGAGGTGGTCTGCAGATATTTGCTGTTTTTAAAAACATTTTGTTGATAATTCGTGCTTACTCTTGAGGTGATTTTGACAGAATGTCCCAAATTTTTTCTTTTGTTCTAAATCTTTTCTAGTTCAAGATTATGTCTATTACTGGGAGTTGCTGGTGTCCCAGGCCTTTAAAAATACCTTTGTAACCTTTTCCAGACTCATAAACATCAATAACTGTTTTAAAGGAAGTTTCAAAAATTTGTTTCAAGTGGCAAAAAGTATCTCTTGAATCTGATTGAAGATTTTATTGTGCTGAACAAAGCCAACATTTGTGAAATGTGTATTGGGCAGGGCTGGCCCAAATCATTCCTTATTGTTTAATGAAGTATTCACATAACTATCCTTAGTTATCCTCTTAACTGAATTGATTGAACTGGAGGAAGAAAGCATGTCATTAAAAGGGTGGCATGTAAATTGGGTAATCTGTTTATGAAAAAATTCAGTTTGTTCACTTGAATATCCTTTACCTATCAAAAAGACCCATTTGAAACTGTGATAATATAAAGTAGCAAAGAATGCAACATAGCCAAAAAGACATTTTTTTTTTTAACTAGAGAGTTGTATTTTACCTTAATCATTTGTTTAAATAAATATGGACTTGGCTGTTTATAAATAGTACATCACTTCACATGAGCCCAAGATTGTGGGGATGGAAGAAACTGAGTTGTATCCAGGTGAAGTCCAGAATTTCTTCTTCCTAGTCTACATTGTATAAGAGATATAACTTATATTTAACAGCAATATGTGGGTTGTCAAGGTTTCTGATTACTTGGCCAAATATCCCAGGGCAATTAAGATTCAGAACAGATTTACTTAGTTTCCTTAGTTTCCTAATCATTTAATCATTTAGCTCCAATAAGCATGTATTAATAAAGGTAAAGGTTCCTCTCGCACATTCATGCTAGTCATTCCCGACTCTAGGGGGCGCTGTTCATTTCTGTTTCTAAGCCGAAGAGACAGTGCTGTCCAAGATGTCTCGATGCTTATGTGGCCAGCATGACTAAATGTAAAGGTACATGGAGCACTGGTACCTTCCCACTAAGGTGGTCCCTATTTTTCTACTTGCATTTTTACATGCTTTAAAACTGCAACTGGTTGGTAGAAGCTGGTAAGTAATGCTAGTGCTAGAGATTCGAACTGCTGAACTGCTGACCTTTCTGATTGACAAGCTCAGTGTCTTAGCCACTGAGCCACCATGTCCCCTTATCACATATTAATAAATATGTATCTAAAACTCTGTGGATAAATGAAACGTATAAATGAAGTTTTTGATTCCGAACATGCAGCTGCTATTTGGGATTCCAGTCACTACTTTACCTTTTTATTAGTATGGGTGTAATACTTTACCTTTTGTCCATGACCAATTAGTAATTCCTGAATTAATTGTTAACTATCAATCCTATAAATCATACAGGAAAAAAATAGATGTTGCATACAAACACATATTTGCACAATGTTATTTGGAATTTGAATGGGTATGCATGCGGCACCTATTACATTTCAAGCTGTCTTTTTCTTGGGTGGGTGGGTGGGTGGGGGCTCAGGTGCTGTTTTTACAATCAGCTCAGGTTTTGGAGAAAAGATGCATATTTTTAAGTGTTGTCAGCTAGCGAGTATCTCCAAATGAGCTATGAATCATAGCATGTTCTCTTAGAACAGATTTTTTCACTGTCTAATGTACAAACATATAGGAAGCAATATTTTAAAAATGATTTAAAATGAATCTCCAAGTGGCACAGGGACAAAACATTTTCTGGGTAGAAAGAATTATATATATATCCTTTGTGTTTAGAATGGAATTATGTAACAAAGCTATATATATTACAGTTGTGTGTTTAATAGTTTGTTCTTATACCAGATTAACATTTGTAAATTGAATGATTAACTTTTAGATAAAGTTGATCTAATCCAGGGATTTCAGAGAATATAGATAGCCCGAGGCTGCAGAATGTGCACCTTGGCTATTAACTGGTTATTTTTAGATTGGTTTATTGAAAAAAGCCAACATTATAGACTGTTATGTATTGTGAAGTCTCACGTATAAATAACAGGATGTTAAATTTAATGTAAGACAAAAGTCAACACTTTTTTGCATTTATTAGACTGAAATGGTTTTAGGACTGGCCATTCATTATATTGCAAAATGTGGAGGGAACTTATTCATATGACATGAGCTTATTGCACTTTCTCTGTTTAAAATCTTTATGTCTTTATGTCTGTTTAAAATCTTTATGATATGGTTTTATAATACAGTTTACAGATGGAAATGTGTTTTTGAATTATCCAGTGAAAGCTTGAAAACCATGATTCTATGAATTATGGATTTCTCAAGCATGAGAAATCTTCAATGTTAGAAATACACCATGACTCCAGATTCATAGTTTTGAATTGCTGATACATTTCCAATTTCTCCTTATGGATCCTTAAGGATGCAATGGAAGACTAATCATATGATATGAATCATATGAATCCATGTGTTTGATACTATATTTTTTAAAATTAGATCAAATGATTTCCTATAAGCAAGCACACTGCAATATATTCCTCCTTTTTCCTTTCCCCCTTTCTACTTTCCTTTCCTTTCCCCCTTTCTACTTTCCTTTCCTTCCTTCCTCCCTCCCTCCCTTTACAAAACACAAAAACAAACACTTGTGTAATACTATTTCCCCTTTTTGTATTCATAAGTAGAACTGTCATAACATTATAGTTTGTTCAAATTGTATCAGTTGAAAAATCTGTTAATATGGATTTATCAAAGATTTTCACATTTTGAATTAATCCTAATACATTTCCAGTATAAGACTTTTTTATTTGGTATGAGATGTTGCATATCTATCTGTAGGCATGTTCTTTTAATGAATACCATTTTAATGACATTTAATCTAGTATATATAGTTATCTAAGATGTCAAGTTACTGGTTAAACTTGGCTGATTTTGAGAATGATTAAGGCAAATTAGATCTGGTTAAGACTTTCATGGAAGACGACCAGCAAATCCCTGGACTATTGTAAAAACATACAAGAAAAAGATAGTGGCAATCTCTTTTTAGCCATTATACACACTATGCTACGGCATGAATATAATATTACATTTTTTATGGAACAAAAGTTTTCTTCAGAGATGCTTCCCTCACCTTCTTGTCCTCCCTTTTAATATTTTCTTTTTTTGTCCTTTTGTTTTTCTTATAAAAATAGCATAGAATAAACACCGTGGACAATATCACACAAAGGAAAAGATTGTTTAAACTGTTAAGTATAGGAATATATACCACAGATTGCTTCATAGAGCATTGCTGTGCAGAAATCTCAGGGAACAAGACCCAACTTGGTTAAGTTAGAAAGTGTGAGGCCATGAGTTCAAGTCCCACCTTAGCCATGAAAGCCAGCTTGGTGACCATGAGCCAGACATTCTCTCTCAGCTTAATCCACCTCACAGGATTGTTGTGGGAAAAATAGGAAGGGAAGGTTTGTTGCAAATGTTCACCACCTTCTTTTTTTTTCCTGGAAAAAAACTGAGTTCAAGAGTTCCTGCAGAAATGGCCAAAATATTAACTGTGCAATCCAAACTTCAACCTATTTTTAAAAACATATGCTGCTTCCAGATTTATATATATTTACCTTTACCTTCTCTCAAATATTTCCCTCTTTGATGGATTCATTATGTTTTTCCTAATGCTGGGATGAAGAATTCCCATTTTGTTAGTGGGAATTGGGCTGAGATTAAGTTTATTTTAGTATTATCCACAATATGATTTTTATGCAATGTACCTGTTTACTCACTTCCTGTGTGATATTGATGAAGGAACAACACTCAGGGGAGAAACTGTATGAGCTTGTTCTGAAACACACAGAAGACATAAGATTCCAAACTTTGTCCCAAACAAGATCTACATATTCTATTTCTACTCTTGGTTTCTAAAAAGAACTAAAGGTGCCCTTAATTGGGCCTTTAATTGAAATGGTTTAGACATTTTGCCCTCCTATTTGCAAAAATAAAATGGAACTGTTGGAAGAAATGTCCATCTGGGTTCAGTTCCAAGGGGGGAAAAAAGACACTGGAAACAAGGAAGCTGCTTGGAAGGATGGTTTAATGGTGGAGCAGGACCTCATGGGTTGAGGCCCTGGGCAAAAAGGGGAGAAGGTGAGAGAGAGGGACAGATTTATACCGTCTTGGGCTATGACCTTGCTTCCTGTTCCTGTGGCAAAGGCAAGAATCCTGATTGGTTGTCAGAATCTCATGTGGCCATGGTCATGATTCAAATTTGGTTGAAGCTTTTGTTTGTGCCATGTGGTCAGTTGGGCAATCCCATAACATCCTGAGAGTGAGGGTCTTTTGTGTTCCAAATAGAGCTAGCTCATTCTTTTGTGTACCAAATAGCCAGGGATTTGGGGGCAGGGAGCTGGGGCTGAGTTTCTGTCTTAAGATTTCTCTTTCTCTTTTAGGGGAAATATCCTTTTTAATATTTCCTAGAATATTTCATTTTTCTAGGAGATTGGTGGGTGTTAACTTCCAATAGAACATTCTAAGCATTTCACAAAATATTTTTCAATAACAGAATAAATTCTCCAAATGAGCCTCAGAGGTCCTTTTGCCAGTCACCATAACTGGCATGATTTATTTCCTCACCCTGTAGTGCTGGTAGTCCTACCAGAAGATTAATGAGGACACATTGATTAGTGATATTTACTTTTTTCCCGTATGTGCATAGTATATAGGCCTCTATGATTTTATATATTCACATAATAGTTTGGCAGCGAAATGCAGAATTAAACATTTATTTTAGTCATACTTGATTATAGTTGGTCTGCTTTGCCCTTGGTAAGACACTTATGCAGGTAGGATGATTTTCCTCATATTTAATCCAGTTAACCTTGAGAAACTCCTTAACTTGTGATAGTGTCATCGGCCAACTGGTATAAATAGACTCCTTAGCTGTTAGCACATTCCATTATGTTAACTTTGATGGTTTCATTCTTGGCAGGGGAGTCAAAGCATTCCAAGGCAAGGTATACTTGTCTTCCTTGTCCCTGCTGAAATCCAGGAAAGATGAGACTATTGAAAAGCAGGTTTGCTTAATTATGGTTCAGAGCCTCTATAAGCTGGGAGGCTATGTACATTTACTGTCTTGGAAAGGATCTGCCATCAATTTGTTGTGGTACACTGACTTGCAGAAGTGAAGGCATCCCTTTCTAGGTCTTTCATATTGCTAAAATGCTGTCATGGGTTATGCTATGGCCCAGTCACTTTCTCTCAGAATTAGAAAAGAGGCAATAGTAAATATTTCTGGAAAAGCTTGCCAAGGAAACTTCAGGTGGTTGTGAGAACTGGACAAAATTGAATTAAAAATATTTTTCAGTATTAAATCCTTTGATTATAATCTCATGTTGTTATGTTATTATACTGCTCTGGAATAAAGCTAGAAGTATTATATGAACATTGCTTCCAAATCCAAAAGAACATGTGATGTAGGCCTGAGGTTGAGGCAAGATAGATTCCCAGTTTTTTCTTAAGGTTTTATGATGTTGCCCCACTGAACAGCATTTTGCTTTGCACTTCCTATTTCAACTCAAATTTCATATTATTTCAGTAGATTTTGTGGTAGTTGTTCTATTCCCTTATATGGAGTGCCAGGAGACAGTAAGTCTGGCTGCCGGCTTTTCAGAGAGCGGGAAAATCCTGC
>JAEANM010013606.1:0-14333 GCA_017656035.1 Myanophis thanlyinensis | reverse complement strand
TATATGTATGTATGTATGTTTTGTTTCTGTCTGTTTTATGTGTTTGGAAAAAAATAAACAAATTAAAAAAAAAAAAAAGAAAAATGCCTCATTGGCATTGTACATTTTAAACCGTAAAGAAGACTTTAAAAAAAGGAAGTTATATATCTGTAAGAGAAGGCCATTTATTCAGGGTGTTTTATCAGTGCAAGCATGAAAACACATTTGCTCTATTTTTCCTTCCTGTAGCTGATCCATTTACCAATCAAAGATAATCTTACTGGTATTTGACAAACAGCCTTACTTTCACATTAGATGGAACATTGCAGGTCCTTTTACCATTAGTTATTTGGGGATAATATGTGGAAATGGAGAGAAAATCAATGAAAACAAAAGAGAAGAACAAAATTTGCACAGAATAGTACACTGAATTAAGTGGGTGCTAAAACTGTATTTTAAAACTAGTAGCATATCTATTATGGGGGAGGGGCCAGGTTGCCAATGAAAATGTTACTACAGTACAGACATCCACATTTTCACCATGGTTTTATAAAAACATAGCTTTCCTCATTATCTGGTTAATATTACTGGGGCCACACTGAGGAAGACTTTTATTGTACATCCTTTTGCTTGAAGACTTCAACTTTGGTACATTTTGAAAGGAGATTTGTAAATGTCCCATAGAAAAGCATCTCTATTCTTGTGCTGGACAAATGGAGAATATTATTCATTATATTGACCACTGCCCTAATCTACACTTTTAGGATCACATTAAAAGTAAGTAAATTCTGAGGGTCAAACAGTTGAATTATCTTTCTGCAGACGTGTTTCTAATTGTTGTTAAAGCATTCAAGATGCTGGTTAGCACCTAGAAAACCTATCATGATATTGAGCCTGGTTATCTAAGGGACCATATACTGTATCTCTGGTAGTTTTTTAATTGGACAGAATTGGTATGTTTTAGATCCCATCAATTGTAAAATATAATCTAAGGAATTATAAGAAGTTTATTTATTTATTTATAAAATTTATTGGCTGCCCATCTTACCATAGGGTAACTCTGGGTGGCTTATAGTTACATGAAATCTAAAGCATAAAAAATTAAAAATTAACATTAAAACCAAAGACACATGGAGAGAGTGGGGTGAGATGGGATCTGTTATTACTCAATCAACCACTTCCATTGCACTGTCCCCCACTGAGGCCCCAAGCCAACTGGCAAATCCATGTCTTTAGGCCCTTACAAAAAGGTAGGACTGTTGGGGTCAGCCTCACATTGAGGGGTAAGATGTTCCAGAGGGAAGGAGCAACAGCAGAGAAGTAGTTTACTCAACCACCCATTTAATTCTTTTTAATTTGTTTTTAAATTGTTATTAATTTATTGTGTTTTAGATGGTTGTACACCACCCCGAGTCCCTTTTTGGGAGAGGGGCAGTATATAAATTGAAATAAATAAATAAATAAATAAATAAGTCCCTCCTCCTGGACCCCACCAGCTGGAATAATTGGGTTGACAAGCCCACAACATGCCTCCTCTTCTGGCACAAATGATATGGGCCAATCCCAGTGGGGTGAGACAGATCCTTAAGTAACCTGGACCCATGCCATGAAGGTCTTTAAAAATGATCACCAACACCTTGAGTTGTAGCCAGAACCAGACTGGTAATCAATGCAGTTCACTGAGCACCAGTGTTACAGGGACCATTCTTGGGCCCCCAAAACTACCCATACTGCTGTACACTGTACCAGCTTCTGAAATCTCTTTAATGGTAGAGTGCACTACAGTAGTCCAGTTGTGAGATAACTAGGGGCTGAATGACTGAGTGCAGGGAATTCTCGTCCAGGAAAGTCTACAAGTGGTGCATAACATGAAGTTGTGCAAAGGCACTTCTAGCTACAACTACCACCTGTTCCTTGAACAGGAATCACAGTCCAGAAGAGACCCCCAAATTGGGGACTGGGTCTTTGTGGGTAGCGCTACCCCATTCAGAGTCAAATATGACAAAGTCCTGAATCCTGGCACCCCATGTACCCAAAACCAGTCTTTCCAGGGTTTGGTTGAAGCCTGTTGTCCCCCATCCAGGCCCCCACAGCCTCCACAAAAGGGTGACCACAGCATTACTTGGGTCACCAAGAGTGGAGATATCTAATTGGGTGTCATCAGCATACAATATATACTTGACATCATATAAGTTATGGCTTTTTTGTTGGCTTGCCTGTTCTATAGAGTGGCATTCCTGACAACAATCCATATGAATCATGTCCTGCCTTTACTTAAAAGGTTATTTAAAAACATGCTTCTTTCCCTAGGTAATGGGTTAAGGTGGGTATCAAGACTTTTATAATACTACTGCCCAGAGTTGTCTTGGAATCAGGTGAACTTAAAAATCTTATCTGGAATTTTATGATAGGTAATATGAGAGGGTGGAGACAATAGTAGTTAAGTCTGTAACTGTTGCAAAGAACACTCAGTTCTTTATGGATGCTATCTATATTGGAAATTACAAAAATAGATGGCTAAGGAAGCTATCCAGGATTACAAACAGATATTTTTTAAAAAAAAATATCTTTATTAAATTTCAAAAACAAACTTTAAAATACAAACTGAGGTTAAAGGAAAAAAGGAAGAGCAATTTCAGGATAAGTTAAAAAAGAAAAAAAAGAAATAAAAATACCTCAAACAGATATATAACAAAAATGACTGCAAAGTTTTCCGGTTTAGTGATGATAATAATACAACAGCAAGCTCTTTCTAAGTTTAAATGAATAATATCAATATTTAAAATATCTTAATTGTTTGTGATATATTTTTCTCTTATTTTAAATTTAATAATAAATTATGAAATATGGATAACGCTGAAAATATTTCTCTGTCCTGGAGCATATCCTTGTTTTATACCACCTTACTGCAAAAATAAGTGGAAGATCCTTGGCCTTCCTTTATGCAGCTTTATGACTTCAAGTCAGCATTTGATTTGATTTCAGTGTTTTAAAGGTAAAACTCAAGAATCTTGGGATTGCAGTTACTGCTTCCAATCAAGGGGGTATTTAATGATGCCAGGATTAGATGACCCACTGGGTCTACTATCAAAGCCGATTTCTGTACATAAAGGAATTAAGCAGAGATGTATCCTTGTTCCTTTTCTATTTAATCTACACATACATGCCTTGGCTATTGAACTTTCAGATTCCAATTTTGTTCCCCTGGAATTCCACGTATCAATGTTCCATTATTATTTTATGCAGATGATGCAACTACTATTTCTAGACCTCCAACTGACCTTAGGCATGCTTTTAACATCAGCAAGGAACACCAGGTTGGTATAAACCTCCAGAAAAAAGCAAATGCTCTTTGCTAAAATAATTAGGAAACTGCAACAGGGAACCAGGCTGCAGTTAGGAGGCTGCAGTTAGTTCAGAATGCGACCGTGCAAGTGATTTTGGGGGCTCCTTGGAGCTCCCACATTACACCCCTCCTCCGCAAGCTGCATTGGCTTCCTGTGGCCTTCTGGGTGCAATTCAAGGTGTTGGTTCTCACCTTTAAAGTGCTCCATAGCTTGGGACCCGGGTACTTACAGGACCGCCTGTTGCCACCATCAGCCTCCCATCGACCCGTGTGTTCCCACAGGGCGGGCCTCCTTGTTTTTGTCAGGATCAAAAGAAAACATGATTTTTTTAAAAAAACACTATAGGAGAGAAATTTAACTGATGGAGATATAAATATTAATGACATGGCAAAAAAACAGTAACCAAGACTATTTGCTTTCCATGTTAATTTTTTTAGGAAAAACTTGCTTGACATGAATTTCTTTCACATATCATCAGTATGTCTGATAGAGATCTCTTTGTATTCTTATAGAAAGTGCTATTTTAATATCATTTTGTTTTATAGAAATGCAGAACAAAGGAAGAATATATATCTCTTATGCAAACCACATCTATACTTTTATTAGTTCAAAAGTTTCAAGAGAGTTGAATATTTTAAGATTGATTTTTCTGCTACAGTTTCACTGTTTAAAAGCTTGGCTTTTAATCTGTAAATTGACACAACTGAATTAGCACCTCATTAGAATAACATTATTTGACTGTAAATAATCAATATTGTATTAGCCAAGACCTGACTTTATTCATGTCAGTGGGTTTCCATGGGTAAATTAACTTTCAATAAAACTCAGTCAAAACAATTTCACTGAATGCTTATATGGGTTTATAGGGCTTATAAGGGCTTAAATGTTAATAATCACAATAAAAGCCAGTTTTGGTACTTGCCACAAAAACGTATGAATTGAAATCATTTTATACAAGAGCGAAATGTTCGTTGACTACTAGACCAATGCTTTCATGTAACCCTCACATAATTTCATTTTAAAATTGATAGCCAAATAGTACCAGTGCTGGTACTTTGACTATGTTAATTTGAAGGTGGCTTAACTGAGAATGCCAATGGCTAGGAGTCAAATTTTCCTTATGAGCCTATGTTTAAGGGAAGCAAATATAACTTGTTAACAATACATAATTAAATATCATTAAGTGGAACATTTGATAGCAGAATTATTTCCTTCAATCAATTTATTCACTTGATTGAGTTTAATCTTTCACTTCCACTTCCCATTTTTTTTTCAGTTCCAGTTAATTAATGCATGGCACTCTATGTTCTTGCAACCTTAGAGCTGTTTACTGTTGTTCATGCAGAACATCTGACTTTAAGGGGAAGAGGACTTGAGGGCAACTTCATATTCCTTCTCCTACTAGTGCAGTGATAAACCAGGGAAAAGCCTCTGTGTAACTACATTATATTCAATTCAACTCTTGGGGAAATGAATTTTGAAATATTTGCAATCTCTGGAGACATATAAAAAGAAACTTATTTGGAGTTAATATCATCAAATTGCAACTAAGATATTTTGAATCTTCTAAGAGATTTTTCTCTATTAGCATCCAGTTTGATATAAATTCACACATCCATTCATACACTTGCTATGTTGTTAAAGCTGTTGGAAGTTAACTAATGAGAAGACAATAGACAATGGGCTACAGATGATTACAAACAGAAGTATTTATTTTGTACTTAGAATTGAAGAATAATTAATTTTGGGGTTCTATTTGTTTTTTTTTAATGTTTTAAATTTAAATTTTTATAATTTTATACCTTGTTTTTTTAGATGGTTGTACACCACACCGAGTCCTCTCTTGGGAGAGAGGCAGTTTAAAAATTTAAATAAATATCAGGATAAAATATGTAATAAGAACAGAAAAACAATAAGGACCATTAGTAGAATTATTATTTTTAAATTGCTTTTAGAAGTGTAATGCAATTTATTTGAATAAATTTGAAATCCTTCACTACAGCATGTTATCTGTAAGTATTTACAGGAAAATCACAAAGCCTTAGTAAACCTCTGAGAATCCAACTTATACATGGGGAAAATTTTAATAAATATTTTTGAAAAGATGCCTGTTCCTCATAATATGTGACTACTATCATACTTTTATAATTATAATGCTCTCCCTGTACACATTATGAACAGGGGTGAAATGCAGCTGGATCACACCACATCTCCCGAACTGGTAGCAACAATTTGAAATTAACCCTTCCCACCTGCCCCTGCCCTTTTCTTTCCTTATAGGAGCTTTGTTTTGGGGGGTTTTTTCATACCTTAACCAGCTGTTTGGTGCACCTCCAGAGCCTTCCTAATGATCCCAGCTGATTTTGGTGCCTGTAAATGAGCTTTAAAGAGCTGTGCTGCAGCGCAGTTGGCGTGCATACACTTGCACCAAACCAGTAGCAAAACTGTTTGGATCCCACCCCTGATTATGAACCAATACTTAATTTAACACTCAACTCACTTAAAAAAAATTCCCTGCCCATGATTAGTTGTCCTATCTAATTAACAACAGTATTATTTGTATGGTTATCCAACATCCTCTTTAGAACAGGAATGGGAAAATATGAAGCTTGCAGACTTAACCTGGTTTAGCTAGCTTGCCTCTATTTGTTGAGTCCCATCCCTGCTCCTTTCCGTTGCACCTGGCAATGTGACTTTTGCTTCACTTACATTCATCCTTTCTTACAAAGGAAATATGAGTATAATGGGCAGTAGCTGATCTCGTTTGCATTTCTACTACCACAATACCAACAGCACAAATCTTAGTTCTCATGGTTCTCTTCCTCCCTGAGATAATAGCATTAGAGTGCTTTATTAGAACTTTGAATCACAGATGCAATTGTCATTGAGTAGAATTTCCTCCAATTCTGAAGAGTCTTATCCTGGCAAGATTGAATAACCTACCAACAGTTGTTTTGGAGAATATCCCATTTGAAAACAGAGTTGCCCTTTGTGGTGAAAGAATTTCTGAAAAATTACCTCATGTTATATCACTGCCATTATAAAGATGTTCTCTTTAGTTAATTCTCAACCAGCCAGTTTTTCAGGACATTTGAATCCATTTTATTTATTTTATTCAATTTTATTTACAGTTATTACTACCTGATTAGTGAAATTTTATTTCCCTTAATGTGGCTAAATCTTTTAGTATATGTAAAATATGTCGTACTTTGACCACATGAGTTTTGTAATTGTTGGATTTTATTTGCTGTCTCACAATTTGTTTTCTCTTTGTTTTTTGAGCTGGTCCATATCTTTAATAAAGTGCTAATGCTACATTGGTAACTTTAGAGTCAATTTTTTTTCATAGCATTTAAATATAATAGTTTGTCTTAAAAGCAAATTTATAGTAATGTAAGCTTTTAGTGATGTTTTAAAAACATGAACCATAGCATATTTTAAATTCATACGCTATTATATTTATTAATCCTACTAGAATGCTGCAAACAGTATGCAAGCTGTTGAACTTTTCCTAAATAGCTGTGTATGTATAAATGTTATTACAAATTTTAAAGAGAACATATCAGAAAATCAAGAACTAATACAGAATAAAGAGAACAAAGTGAGACAGAGAGAAAGAAAAAAGAGGAAAAATGTAGAAAGAAAGATGCTGCCAATTTCCTTTACAACAAATGCAAATATAACTACAACGTTATCCCTTATTTGATTACTTTCTTCTATTATCCAATGTTTTACTAACCATCAAAATAACAAATCATAAGTGCATTTTTCTGTTTTATGCAAAAAAAAATATATAAAGAGTTTTCAGTTTTTGGATCTTCCAAAAATACTTAATCAGCCTCATTGCAACAAATCAATTACTTTTAAATATCTAGATTATGCATAGTTGTTTTGGCTACAACATACAAAGCAGCATTTAAATGTACATTTGCAATATAATTTCTCAAGGAACAGATGTTTCTAACATTTTTACTTCAAAGTAAAAATTAATTTGCTATACAAACTCTTTTTGCTGGGAGGTGTGGGTAAATTCGGAGAAGGGGCGTTGGACTTACCTGATACACCCTTTCTCATCGGGTAGAGAGCTAATACGTAAGATTTATGGGTTAGTCTTGTCATTTCATAGATCTACTGACTGAGAACTAAAGCTATAAAAGGGGGCCAGGCTCCTCCCCCAGCCCCAGTTTCTGCGAAGAAATCAAGCGATCATAATGGCAAGTTCAAATATAACAGAACCTTTATTGTCCCAGTTCAAGTTCAACTTTGAACATAACAACACTATATATGCTGAAGGACCAGGAAAGAACAACAAACCAAGTAACAGGAGGGCTGGATTAGCTCTCTACCCGACGAGAAAGGGCGTATCAGGTAAGTCCAAGGCCCCTTCTCCGTCGGAAGTAGAGAGCAAATCCGTAAGATTTATAGGATATACCCAAGCTAATTGTGCTCAGGGAGGGTAATGAACTGGTCCTGACAAGAAGAGGATGCCTGGACTCTATGTAGCACTCTCCTGCCAAATGCTGCCTCGTCTGAGGCATAAGAGTCGATGCGATAGTGTCTTATAAAGGGTGACGGAGAAGTCCATGTGGCTGCTTTGCACACCTCCTCGACTGTAGCAAAGGTGGACCATGCTGCCGAGGTGGCCGCGCTCCTTGTGGAGTGTGCTGTTATGCCCTCGGGAGGCTGAAGTCCCCTGGAGGAATAAGTGGCCGCTATACAGGCTCGGATCCAGTGGCCAATCACCTTTGATGAAACCTTTTTCCCCAGGGAGTGGTCCTGGAAGGAGACAAAGAGCACGTCAGTCTTTTGAAAAGATCTGGTCCTGTCAAGGTAGGTTTGCAAAGCCCTGCGGACATCTAGCCTGTGCCAATGGGCCTCCTCCCGGTGTGAGGGATCTGGGTGGAAATCCGGCAGGATGATCTCCTGCTTCCTGTGGAATATCGTGTTCACCTTGGGTGTGAAACTTGGGTCAAGCCTCAAAACCACTCTGTCCACGTGGAAGATGCAAAATTCCTGCTTAGTGGAAAGAGCAGCAAGCTCTGAAATTCTACGTGCTGATGTTATAGCGATCAGGAACGCCACCTTCCAGGTAAGGGTCCTGAGGGAGGCTGATTGAATGGGCTCAAAGGGGACTGTCATTAGACCCTCAAGGACCACTGGTAACTTCCACGTGGGAAAACGATGGATGACCGGAGGGCACAGATTTGTTGCTCCCCTAAGGAAGCGTTGTACTGTGGGGTGCAAGGAAAGAGATGGGCCAGTGTCACAGTCGATCACCGACGCAATGGCCGCTACCTGACAACATAAGGTATGTCGTAAGCCCTTGTCGAGGCCATCCTGGAGAAATTCCAAGAGGTGAGATACCTGCAGCTGGAGCATGTCGAGGTCCTTCTTGTTGCACCATGCCATGAACGACTGCCAGGTAGCCTCATAGATCCGCGTAGTGGACTGACGACAGGAGACTTGGATGGTTGCAGTTACTCTGGGAGACAAGTTGTTGGTAATCAGCATCCGCCGTTCAAACGCCAAGCGGCTAGCCGGAGCCATTGGGGGTCCAGATGGCAAAACTCCCCCTGCATGAGCGATGACAGCTGTAACGGGAGAATCCAGGGATCTGCGATGGACAGGTGACGTAACTCGGCAAACCATGGGCGACATGGCCAATGTGGAGCTAGGAGAACCAGGTCCGCTCATTCTGCCCTCACCTTGCGTAGCACCCTCGGAATGAGGGGCATCGGTGGGAAGGCATAGAGAAGGCCCCTGGGCCACCTCGACCTGAGTGCGTCTGTCCCCTCCACTAGGGATTCCTCGTAACAAGAGAAGAAGCGGGGAAGTTTTGTATTGGCTGTTGTCACAAATAAGTCTAGTTGGAAGCGGCCGTAACGGTGCATCAATTGTTGAAACAGGTTGTCGTCCAGCACCCATTCGAATGGGTCTAGAGTGGCCCTGCTCAGCCATTCTGCCTTTGTGTTCAAGTCCCCCGAGATGTGTTCCGCTCTGATGGATAGTAAATTGGATTCCGCCCAATTGAACAGGAGCCTCGACTCCCTCATCAGGGTTCTGGACTTGGTCCCACCCTGGCGATTCACATGGGCTTTCGTCGCCATGTTGTCTGTCAGAATGAGGACATGAGATTGTGACAGATGAGACTGAAATTTGGTGAGGGCAAGCAACACTGCTTGCAACTCGAGGCAATTGATGCTGAGTTGCTGAGCCGAGGCGGACCACTGGCCCTGGGCCACATGACATTGGAAGTGGGCTCCCCAGCCCTGAAGGCTCGCATCCGTCGTTATGATGAGTCGGTCTGGGTCGGAGAAGATATGGCCCGCATCGATGCTGGGGGATAGCCACCACTGCAGGGAGCAACGGACATCGTCGGGAAGCTTTACCTTGATGTTGGAATGGCTGGATCCATCCTTCTGGAATGGGAGCAGGAACCACTGCAGCTGCCTCGAGTGGTGTCTGGCCCATGGAACTATGTCGATGGCGGACACCATCTTGCCGAGCAGCTTGGACAATTGCACTAGGGATGGCTTCCGCTGCCTGCATACCTTCTGGACCAGGTGACGGATGCCCTGCCTCCTGTCTAGGGAGAGAAACACTTTTCCCACAGATGTGTCGATGATGGCCCCCAGATGTTGCAATCGAGTGGTGGGCTGCAGGTGGCTCTTCTCATGGTTGATGGAGAAGTGAAAAGTGTGGTGTGAATGTCCTGCCTCGCCCTGTGAACAGACAACGATTGGATCAGGATATCGTCGAGATAAGCATGTATTCGGACCGGAATCTAATGAAGGTGTGCTGTTATGACTGTGATCAATTTCGTGAATGTCTTCAGTGCTGAGGAGAGGCTTAACGGAAGTGCCCTGTACTGAAAATGTTGCCCCTGGTAGCAAAACCGCAGGTAACATTGGTGGGCCTCTTGGATCGGCACATGCAGGTAGGCCTCTGTGAGGTCTATGGATGCCAGGATGTCTCTGTGGTGTAATAGGGCAGTTATGCTCTTGAGGGCGTGCATCTTGAATTTGTTGTACACAACAAAATCGTTGAGATCCTTTAGGTCCAAGATGGCCCTCCATCCTCCCAATGTCTTGGGAATCATGAAGAGGATGGAGTAGAATCCTTGGCCCTGGAACTCTGACGGGACCGGCTGGATTGCTCGTATGTGTAAAAGATGGCGAATCGCCTCTGACATGAGGGCTTGTTGTGCTGGATTGTTGGATGTCAGGCACTGGTGGAACCTGTTCGGGGGGGTCACAAGGAAGTCCAAGGATAAGCCATGCCTGACCGTCCACCTCACCCAGGCGTCGGGCGTAGTTGCCTCCCATTGGTCCGCGAAATATGTGAGGCAGCCACCAATGGGAAAATTTGTGTGTGAGTCACTTGGAGTGGCGGAAGGGCTTGCCCCGCTTGTTGGCTTGGGGGTGTCTGGAGAATTGCTGCTGGTAATTGCTCCGAAATGGCCGCTGTTGATGTTGTTGTTGCTGTCTGTCCTGACGGAAGGGGGTCTGGCGGTAGGATGGAGAGTAGAAGTCAGTGGATGGGCGAAAGGAGGAACGCCTGTAGTAAGGCTTCCTTCTCTCAGAGGTTTTGGGATTGGATTTCAACCTCTTTTTTCCCTCCTTCGTCTCAGTGAGGACTGGTTTAAGTGCCTCACCAAACAACTGCTGGCCTGCAAATGGGGTGGTTGCCAGTTTCCATTTTTGCTTCACATCTGCCTGCCAGGACTTTAGCCATACCACTCTGCACCCAACTACTGCCGTCCCGATGGACCTCGCCACAAACTTTGCAGCATGAAGTGTGGCATCTGCTGAAAATTCGATTGCTGCCATCAGCTTATTTATATCCTGATGGACCCTGGTTCTATTCTCTCTTGGAGCTGACGAAATCAGAGGAGAGTTGTTGATGTTGCCGCCTTCACAGCTCAGGCCGCGGCTTGATGACCCCTGCGGAACAGCTGTTCTAGACGCTTGTCCTCTGCCTTGAGGAGATCATCCGGGTCTGCGACCAGAATGTTGGAGGATGCCATGTCTAATACTGGCTTGTCCACCTTCGGTGGCTCCAGGGAGGTCGCAAATGCCTCAGCTGTATTGTATAATAACTTTTCTGAATTCAAGGGCAGCTTGCCCGCACCTGGGACCTCTCATTGCTTAATGATGAGGTCGGAAAACAGAGAAGGAGCTGGAATCTCCTCTGCTTTAGTAACCTGCGTGGTTAAGAGAAGTTGATCCACTTCGCCTTCTGGAGTAGTCTGTTGCTCCATGGAGGATGTATTTTTAGATTGCAATTGCATCACGATTTTTGCTTTGTTTAGAAGCATTTTAAACATTGACGCACGGAAGAGTCCTTGGAGCACTGGAGCCTCCGGGAGGTCTGTTTCATTGGCAGAAAGTACACGATCGTCTTTGGCTGCCGAGGCGTCTGAAGCCTCTGATGATGAAGGTGACTGAGGACACACGTAATCCTGGTCCAGCTGAGAGGAGACAGAAGAGATCGTCCCCGAGGTGGACGGTTGAGCCTCGGCTGGGCTGGCAAGAATAGGCTGAGTCGGCAATTGATTGGTGGAGATCGCGGCCGCAATCATGTCCTTCATCTGGGATAGCAGAGTCTGCTGCAGGGCTGCTAACATCAATGGCTCCTCCAGGGCTACTGGGGATGCCTGCTGGTTTTCTATGTGCACAATAAGTTGGAGAGGGAAATCCTCTGCCATCTGCACAGTCCCCTCTGGTGATAGTGGAGGGACTAGTCACGGTTCCGCTTCTGGTGAAGACGGAGAGGGCGATATGTTGGACAGCTGTATGTTAGGTAATGGGGCAGCCGCCTTGCCCTGCCTCTTATTTGGGGCCCGCTGACCGCGTGGCTCTCCTTTTCCTCCCATCCTAGAAGATTTCTGAGGTGGAGCCCTTAGCTTCTTCATTGCAGGCTGCTCTGAAGCGATATGCTTGCGCTTTGAAGTACATTTGCATGGCTGTTCTGGTGATAAAGATCTGCCATGTGTTTGAGAAGTATTCTCCATGAGGTCTGTCCCAACTGCAGGCAGGACCCACGGGGGAAGGAGAGAGAGAGGGAAAAGGTATTAGTGTGAGTCACCTTGTGAAACTATTTGCCCAGGTCTGAATACAAACTGGGAATATTCCAGCCAGTCCTGAAAAATTCCCTCATGTGACGTCCAGGACCCCCTGAGGATGCAGTCCCAACTGGTGGGGGGGGGCTGGTCTTTACAAACCGACACATCCAGTGAGACGGGCATGGCAGTTTGTGCTGGAATGAGTGTCATGTGGCATCCCTTTTTCCAGGTGCTGCCTTAAAATCAATGAACATTGCTTTTAAAATTAGGTATCCATTGCCCTCTATGTACTGCATAGGCCCCAAAATGGCAGCCGGAAGATAAAGGGCAAAATTTAAAATAGCATCCGCAGCCAGCTTCATCTTTCCAAAATGGCGGCTGGAACATAAGGGCAAAAAATCCAAAATGGCGACTGCAGCAGGCTTCATCTTGCCCTTTTTCAAAATGGCGACTGGGAGTCAAAATGGCAGCCGTCACTTGCCTATCAGCCACGAGAGACGAGGCCTTGTTTGAAAAATGAGGCCTGCACTCTCAACAGTAAGGCCAGCGGTTCTCCCTGCGCCGAAACGGGCCTTACATGGAAGGCCCAGGTGTCCTGTGGCCGAGGAATGTCGATTCGCTCATTAGCGCTCCAGCCCGATCAAATGAGCCAGCAAAATCGCCTCCGGCAGGCCTCAAACACCTCCAACAAACTCGGCTCTCCACGTGGAGGCCGAAGAGGTCTCAGCCAGGCTCAGCGCGGCTCAATACAAACGGAAAAAAATCGCTGATCATCAATTTCGGTGTAGAGCCAGCCCGCGACTTTGATAGGGTCGCGGGCATCATGCTAGGCCCCCGCTGTCTCGGTCAGATCAACGGGGGTAGGGGGTGTGTGCATTTCATCCCCCAGAGCCCTTGCCTCATTGGGCATGCTTTTCTTGGAAAGAAAAGAAAAATGCCCTTATAACCCCCCCCCCCTTATTAATCCTCTGCTGCCTTCTGGGACCCGCAGCTTTAAGAGGGGGGGGAAACTAAGGGGGGGTATGGGGGAAGCGTGCTTAGCTGCAACAAGGATTACTGTTTGCTTTCTCCCCCCCTTTCACTATAAGTGCTTTGAAATTCAAGGGAATCGTTCCTAAATGATCATCTGTAAAAAGGGGACAAAGAAAAAATAGAGAAATATTAGTTACTTACATTTAATTCACTAAGAAATTATTCAAACGGAGTGAGAACAGTCAGTTATCTATTGATGACTGAGAAAGAAACTGGGGCTGGAGGAGGAGCCTGACCCCCTTTTATAGCTTTAGTTCTCAGTCAGTAGATCTATGAAATGACAAGACTAACCCATAAATCTTACGGATTTGCTCTCTACTTCCGACGGAGAAATGCAAAACCTATAGAATTATTGCATTCTAAATTATTCTAGTTAATATAGATCAGGTCAGTTTAAATGACAACCAAAAAGACTGAATTCTCAAGCATTCCTATATGTCGGTCTTGCTAAACCCAATTGAACAGAAAATACTTGTAATATAACTGTGAGGTCACAACCTATTTCCTTGTTCATTCATTTATTTGTATTTATAACTGATCCCATAGAAAAGAGTATAATCACTTTAAAACAAGACACATATTCATTTTTTTAAGTAACCAAAAATCCCACAAAAATAGTCCAAACTGTAATAATCAAATCAAGCCAGCCCTAGAAAGATCAGTCTAATCTTCCACTGTTTGAGAAAGGGAATAAACTAATCTGGACCTATACAAATACATATATATACACATATATACACACACATATACATATACATATATTTCCTCTAATTTATATTGTAGTTACCAAGAAGGGAGGGAGGGGGAAGAAATACAATTTAAAACTACTATTTTATAGCAGCAGTTTGAGATTCTGTTTTTGTTTATCTCAGTGGTGATATGTTTTCCTGACACAAGCTGGGATTTATTTA